>PVHX01003150.1:0-79698 GCA_004024805.1 Geosciurus inauris
CACTTATCAATGAGTACATTTGGCATTTGGTTTTCTGAGATTGTCTTGCTTCACTTAGCATGATATTCTCCAAGTCCATCCATTTACCTGCAAATGCCATAATTTTATTCTCTTTTATTGCTGAGTAATATTCCATTGTGTATATATACCACAGTTTCTTTATCCAGTCATCTTGACTGGATAAAGGGCATCTTGGTTGATTCCACAGTTTAGCTATTGTGAATTGAGCTGCTATAAACATTGAAGTGGCTGCAGCACTGTAGTACGCTGTTTTTAAGTCTTCTGGGTATAGACCGAGGAGTGGGATAGCAGGCTCAAATGGTGGTTCCATTCCAAGTTTTCTAAGGAATCTCCATACTGCTTTCCAGATTGGTTGTACCAATTTGCAGTTCCATCAGCAATGTATGAGCATGCCTTTTTCCCCACAACCTCGCCAACACTTATTGTTGTTTGTATTCTTGATAATTGCCAACCATGGATGCACATGAAATCACCTTGTCAGCTTTCAAAATTCCATGCCTGGACCTCAAGCCAAACAACTGAGTCAGAACCTCCTGTGTTCAGCCCCAGACATTGGGAATTTTCATCATGGTTTCCTAATAGTTTTAATGTTAGTAATTTTCTTCAAATTTTTGTTTTGAAATAAGTTTACATTAACAGAAACATTGTAAGGATAATACAGATTTTTCCCATAATGAACATCAATTTACCCTATTGTTG
This sequence comes from Geosciurus inauris, assembly GCA_004024805.1. Taxonomy (NCBI): domain Eukaryota; kingdom Metazoa; phylum Chordata; class Mammalia; order Rodentia; family Sciuridae; genus Geosciurus; species Geosciurus inauris. Next base: position 721 of record PVHX01003150.1, read on the forward strand.
ACTCTTACATTACCATGGCACATTTATTTTGTCAAAATTAGGAAACTGACTTTGGTATTTTATTGTTAAAAACAGACTCTATTTGGATGTCACCAATTTTTCTAATAGTATTATTTTTAGTGCAGACTCCAATCAAGGATACCATGTTATTTTAGTTTTCCCATCTCACCAGCTTGCTCTGGTCTTTGGGATTTTCTTAGACTTCTTTGATCTCCTGGAATAGTACTGATTCTGTATCCTGGAGAATTCTTCCAGATCTGTGCTTTTTGATGTTTTTATCAGGATGAGACCTATATGATGTATGGATTTTTAGAAAGAATGTCACAGAGGTGAAGTGACTTTCTCATCATATCATGGTATATCACCATCTTTAAAAATGATTGCTCTAATTAATAGTGGCCAATGGAGTATACATAGTAGGTCTCATCCAGCTTTGGGAAGATTAAAGTAGATAAGTCAGTTTAGGAAATCTGGAGGGATGACTGGCAAGCAATGACCACCAATATTTTCAAATAAACTATCTGAATTGAGAGTCAAGAGGCAAGGGTCCTCTTCCAGGCCTATCCACTAACAAGTCTTTAGGGAAGCCAATCACAGTGTTCCAGTGTTGATGTCTTCATCTATGTAATGAAGAAGCCCATCTAAGGCCATTTCTAGTCCTAAAATTAAATGATTCCAAAAACTCTGGAGAGGGCTTTCTTTAATCATATATTGTCCATAGTTGAATTTCCTAAGAGGCATGCATTATATACTGAGTAACAAACCTCCAAGATGTCCAAGTACCTACAGAAGAGGATAGCAGGGCCATGCTTCTACTTTTCTATGTGACATTTATGACACTTGTATGCTCAGAATATCAGGCACCAGACAGGAAGAAAACAAATTGCAAAATTTAAGAAGAAAAAATTCAACTCCTCCATTCATCTCTGTCCCTAGTACTCACTGGGGACACTGGACTAAAAAGTAAATGACATAATTTGTTTATGAAATGTTAGAAGGATTGCACATATTAGTATTTTTTTAAAAAGTCTTTTTAAAGTTGACTCTTTGTGTAAATCTTATCGGAAATGAGGATTCTTGGCTTCAACATTGGATGCTCTAAGTTTTCAATAATTTGTACAGAGCACTGTGATTGCAAAACCACAAGCATTTCACAATAGTGGAAACCTCTAAGTAACCATAATAAATGACAGAGTAGATTTGTTTTAAATACATGGTTAATAATGCTTATAGCTTTAGATCATAAACCCAGAGGTTCTCTATTGAGGTGAGATAAGTAGACTGCAAATGGTTTGCAAAATACTTTTCCATCTCTGAGTGTGAAGTCTGACAGAGAACATTCTACAAAATATCAGATCAGGCTCTCATCTGATGTAATTTGCCTGAGGGAATTGTATTGGCTGTGAAACCAGCTCCTCTTAGCTGTTGTTGAAAAAAAGGGTGGCTGGCGGAGCAGGGGAGTGGCACAGTTCTATGGTACATTTCAAATGACCAAAGCCAGCCATTCTTAGGCATTGAGTAAAGAAAGTATGTCAAACAGGACCTTTAATTTGTATTTATATTTAAAAATCCAATCTAACAGAAAACCCTGAAGCTTTATGCAATGATTAGAGCCTTGTAAGAGCCCAATTAATGTATTGTCAGTTGAACATTTGGCCTGGCACTCTAGCTGTTCTGAGGGACATGAGGGGGCTCAGGTAGCAACCAGGAAGAATAGATGCACTTGTAGTGATTCAGTGGCCCATCTGAAAGGGACATGTAAAGGCAGCTGCATCTGGTGTGCTGTCTTTTCAGACTCACTTGATAATGCTAGTGTCAGTTTCAACTGAAGTGTGTGCCAGATTTCAGATAGCTCAAGCTGGCATTTCAGAGCCCTTAATTGTGAAACTTGAGAAGAAAATGGGCACATTCTTCCTAAGATGGCTATTCAAATACAGGCTGCTGTTGACCCCCCAGACCTCTCTTGTCTCACTATTGTTCTGTTTCCACATAAAATACATGAGGAATACTGGGCCTTTTCCCCTTGACCACTCCTATATTGCCATGTTTGCTGGGACTGGCCTTGTTAAAATGTGCCCTATGCATTAAAATAAAATTGTCACTGCTGGGTGGTGCAACATAACATGGTTTGACACTAAATGCCGGCAGCTACAGAAAACAGACTTTTATTGCATTTATTCTTTCAGAGAAGAGAGTCTCTAAAGGCTCACAGCAGACTTCACTTAGTTAAATCTGAATGAACCCAAAGTGAACAATCTACACTGCTGTCTTTGTGTTCATAGAAACAGTCCCCATCCAGCCTGATGTGGCTGTAAAACAGCTTTAAGAAAAGATGATCATATTTAGAATACAGATGGGAAGACTGGAAGCTTTCAAACCAGAACAAAAATATTGTAGGTGGATGGAATGGGCTAGCCACCTGATTTTCTTTCTTAGCTTCCTCTGTATCCCCTAAAAGACACAATGTAGAATCAGCCTAACACTAACCCCCATCTAGTTGGGATCTTCTTTTAGAATTCCACGTTATTTTAAGACAATGAGAAAGGATTTGATTTGAGGACTTCTGCAAGCAAGCTTTAGAGTCTTAACTGCCTTTTAGCTGGATGAGTATCCAGAGAGAGATTGAGCAGGGAGGAGGCTCTAGGGCATAGGCTTTTCATTCTGTAGCTCTCCTAGAATAAAAATTCCATAAAGTAACATCTGTAGTAATTAAGGGCTTACATTTCCTCTCCCATTCATGTCCCTGCTAGGAGGAAAGGTTATTTTCCCTGAGACAATAGATAGTAGATCCTGTGGGAAGACAGAACAGAGTTAGAATTCATTTGTTCTTAGAAATGGAAGTTTCCTACTTAAAAAGAAAGAAAAGAAATCTGAACAAATTGGAAGACTTATAATAAAAGATTCCACTGGAAAGACAACTTAAAAGAGTTGGGCAAATATATTTAGCTGATCCTGATATTTGGAATGAGGAAAGATTCATCTTATCTTTCTTATTAAAATACCTTTTGATTTGGGGGAATTTGTGATTATGCCGTGAAGAAAGTGCTATCTTTGTTCTTCTTTATTAAAACTCCATATTATGAAGCTTACCTACTTCTGTTTATACATCAACTTGATCTTAACATTTACCCCAAATACTATTTATGTGGATCTTTTGTGTTATTTGATAAAATGAATAATGACCTACTGACATTAAATTGGTTTCTTGTGCTAATCGCCAGATCAGCAACGTAAGTCATGGGGCCCAGTGAAAAATTATAATGCATAGCCCCTTATTTTAAAAAAGTCATCAAGAATTTTAAGATAGTGACAGCAGAGCTTTCAATCAAATGCAGGTTGTTCTATGGGAGGGCTCTGTGTAAGGATACAAGTATCATGCCCATGATATTGATCCCAGTTGGTGGTAGAGATTTGCCATGTCTAGCAATATAGGAAGATTTCATCTCATGCATCACATGAATGTACATCTGAAAACAAACTTTAAAGATTTGGCAGAAAATAATTACAGCTCTCCAGTGGAATTTCTGATATGATTTTTAAATTTGTTCACAGGGTGATACAGATACCCTGTTTATATCTCCCGGTCTGTCTCTAAAAGTCCCCAGTTCAACCTTCTACTCAGCCATGGGGCTGGCTCCCTCTGCCTCATTGTACAGAGAGACCAGGTGCTCCCCTTGCCCAGCTCAGTCCGAGCATTAACTACTTCTTCAAAGAACTTTTCTGCCTCTGTGCCCACTTCTCAGCATTTTCCTTGGTTTTGAGATTCCTCTCATATTTAAATTCTTGTAGCAACAACAGATATGTATTACTTATTTGGCATTTGTTAACATATTTTTTTCCTTATCTTGTTTCCTCTACATGTAATATGGTCATGTAATATATTTCTGAAAACACATAAAAATTTAGATGTAGGAATGTTTAACAACTTGTATCGATGGGCTCTATTCCAAGAAATCTCATATTAGTAACATAGCAGAAAATCTAAAATTATACTTTGCCTTTTGGACAAATTTCACACATTTCATGCACATTTTTTTATGAGTATGTGTGCTATTTCTTAAGCTTATTTTTGCCTCTAGTTTATTCTTTGTAGGTCTTAATTTCCTTTCATCAGAATCAACTTTTAATTTTTATAGAAATTTAAAAATTTAAAAAAAATTCTCCATTTAATTTTATAAAACAAAGTGCAGATATAGTTCATTTTTAAAAAATTGTTGCAAATGCTTCTATATTTGAGATATGACAACACTGCCAAAATTGAAAGTATGATGGCATGGCTCAAAACATTCATTCCTTCAATTCTATATGAGGTGCCAAAATTCTGCATGAGAACCCCAGTTTAAGAGTATTGGTATTCTGAAAAATACTAGAAAATACAAGAGGTAACTGTCCAAATTGCAAAATTAAGAAAGTACAAGACCTCAGGTTTGTGTATTTCTATCTTTCTCCCACATACAGCACCACAAATAACTCTCTTTGGGTGTCTTTCACATAGAGCATCTTCAGTAAAAGTGTCATGATGCTGATGTGACTATCCTGCTGTGTTAGTCACTGCTGTATGCTAAGAGCTCTTTAAATAAGACGTGTCTCCTCACTTTGGTTTTTGCATCCCTCTGCAATATGACTTAGCATTTATAGATAGAGATCAGTTGGATAGGGATCAGTTAAAATGCTGATTATACCAATTGTTAGAAAGGTAGTTCACATTTTTAGATGGAATGCTTCCAATTTTTGTCCATTTAAGATGATGTTGGCCTTGGGTTTAGCATATAAAGCTTTTACAAAGTTGAAAGATGTTCCTACTATCCCTAGTTTTTCTAGTGTTTTAAACATAAAAGGGTGCTGTATTTTGTCAAATGCTTTCTCTGCATCGATTGATAGAATCATATAACTCTTATCTTTAAGTCTATTGATGTGATGGATTACATTAATTGATTTCCATATGTTGATAGGGATGCCCTCTTTCACCACTGCTATTCAACATAGTCCTTGAAACACTAGCCAGAGCAATTAGACAGTTGAAAGAAATTAAAGGGATATGAATAGGAAAAGAAGAACTCAAACTACCATTATTTGCAGATGACATGATTCTATAGAGGATCCAAAAAATTCTACCAGGAAACTTCTAGAATTAATAAATGATTTCAGTAAAGTAGCAGGATATAATATCAACATCCATAAATCGATTACATTTCTATACATCAGTGATAAACCCTCTGAAAGAGAAATTATGAAAACTATCCCAGTCACAATAGCCTCAAATAAATAAAATACTTGGAAATCAATTTAACAAAAGAGGTGAAAGATCTCTACAATACAAACTACAAGACACTAAAGAAAGAAAGTGAAGAGGACCTTAGAAGATGGAAAGATCTCCAATGCTCCTGGATAGGCAGAATCAATATTGTCAAAATGGCCATACTACCCAAAGTGCTATATAGATTCAATTTGATTACAATTAAAATCTCAATGTCATTCCTTATAGAAATAGAAAAGGCAATTATTAAATTCATTTGGAAGAATAAGAGACCCAGAATAGCCAAAGCAATCCTTAGCAAGACGAGTGAAGCAGGAGACATCACAATACCAGATCTTAAATTATACTACAAAGCTATAGTAACAAAAACAACGTGGTACTGGCACCAAAATAGACATATAGACCAATGGTACAGAATAGAAGACACAGAGACAAACCCACTTAAATACAGTTATCTTATACTACACAAAGAAGCCAAACATGTACATTGGAGAAAAGATAGCCTCTTCAACAAATGGTGGTGGGAAAACGGAAAATCCATATGCAGCAAAATGAAACTAAACCCCTATCTCTCACCGTGCACAAAATTCAACTCAAAGTGGATCAAGGACCTGGGAATCAGACCAGAGACCCAATGCCTAATAGAAGAAAAAATGGGCCCAAATCTTCATCATGTTGGATTAGGACCATACTTCCTTAACAAGACTCCTATAGCACAAGAAGTAAAATCAAGAATCAATAAATGGAATGAATTCAAACTAAAAAGCTTCTTCTCAGCAAAAGAAACAATCAATGAAGTGAACAGAGAGCCAACATTCTGGGAAGAAATCTTTGCCACACGCACATCTGATAGAGCACTAATCTCTAGGATATATAAAGAACTCAAAAAACTTAACACCAAAAAAACAAACAACCCAATCAACAAATGGGCCAAGGAGCTAAACAGAAGCTTCACAGAAGAAGATATACAATCGATCAACAGACATATGAAAAAATGTTCAACACCTCTAGCAATAGAGAAATGCAAATCAAAACTACCCTAAGATTTTATCTCATGCCAGTCAGAATGGCAATTATCAAGAATACAAACAACAATAAGTGTTGGTGAAGTTTTGGGGAAAAAGGCACACTCATACATTGCTGGTGGGACTGCAAATTGGTACAACCAATCTGGAAAGCAGTATGGAGATTCCATAGAAAACTTGGAATGGAACCACCATTTGACCCAGCTATCCCACTCCTTGGTCCATACCCAAAAGGCTTTTTAAAAAAAGCATACTACAGTGCTGCAGCCACTTCAATGTTTTTTTTTTCTTTCTTTCTTCATATTAAACATCTTTATATGCACTTTCAATGAACAGTATATATATATATATTTATATATATTTTTTATCAACTATCTTTACTATACCCATTCCCCTTTCCTGCCCCCCGCCTCCCCCATGTCGCGTCCAGTATTTCTCTATTTCTCTTATGTTTCCCATTCCCACCTCCCTTATTCATCAGCATCCACTAATTAGAGAGACCATATGCAGTAAAATGAAACTAAACCCCTATCTCTCACCATGCACGAAACTCGACTCAAAGTGGATCAAAGACCTAGGAATTAGACCAGAGACTCTGCGTCTAATTGAGGAGAAAGTAGGTCCAAATCTTCATCACGTGGGATTAGGCCCCGAATTCCTTAACACTTCAATGTTTATAGCAGCTCAATTCACAGTAGCAAAACTCTGGAACCAAACTAGATGCCCTTTGATAGATGAATGGATAAATAAACTGTAGTATATATACACAATGGAAGATTACTCAGTAATAAAAGAGAATAAAATTATGGCATTTGCAGCTAAATGGATGGAGTTGGGGAATATCATGCTAAGTGAAGTAAGCCAATCCCAAAAACCAAATGTCGAATGTTCTTTCTGATAAGTGGATGCTGATCTATAATGTAGGGGGGGGTGCATAGGAAGAATGGAGGAACTTTGGTCACGGGGGACGGGGAGCAGGAAGGGGGACAGTAAAGATGGTGGAATAAGATGGACATCATAGCCCTAGCTTTATGTATGACCTCATGTATGTTGTGATTCTACATCAAATACAACCAGAGAAATGAAAAGTTGTACTCCATCTGTGTACAATGAATCAAAATGCATGTTCCTATCATGTATACCTAAGTAGAATAAATAAATAAATAAAATTCAAAAAAAACCCCAAAAACCAGAAAGGTAGTTCATGTCTTCAAACTTGAGTGCCCCTGTGGATATGACCTACTTTTCAGATTTGCTAATTTCATTCATTCAGTAGGCATTTATGGAACATTTTCAGTTGCCAAACATTCTTATGTGAATTAAGCAAGGTAATATCTCTGGGCTATCTCTGGGCGAGGCTCCAGCACAGAATCATCCATGTGGGCAACTTTCACTACAGGGAGTGATACAGCAAAGGTGGTTTTGTGATGTTCTTTATCAGCCTGATCATCACAATCATGGCAAAATTTGAAAATAAGAGTAAATTTCTCAAACCTTTTCCTTGCCCTTTTGGTTTCCTTTCCTTATTTCTTTCCTTCTTCCCTTCATTCTTTCCCGCCCTCTGTATATGTTTTGGATGTGCACAACTTGAACAAAAATACATGATCCTCTGTTTATTTTCTTTTGCCAGAATGGAATCTACTGAAAAATGTGAAGTGGTAATTCAGCATTTTAATGGAAAATATCTGAAAACACCACCAGGCATCCCAGGTAAGAAATGTCATTAAGAAATCACCAAATAGTCCCTAGGCTTGTTGCTATTTTAAAAATGAGTATGTGGTAAGGCCTTTCACTCGTCACTGGGGAGACAGAGTTTGCTTTTATAAATGTGTATTTTTTGCGGGGAGGAGAGTACTAGGGGTTGAACTCACGGGTATTCAACCACGGATCCACATCCCCAACCCTACTTTGTATTTTATTTAGAGACAGGGTCTCACTGAGTTGCTTAGCGCATGGCTTTTGCTGAAGCTGTCTTTGAACTCACAGTCCTTCTGCCTTAGCCTCCTGAGGCACTGGGATTACAGGTGTGCGCCACTGCACCGACATAAATGTATATTATTAAATACTATACAGCAACTCCTCTTTCTCAAAAGTTTCTTAGTGTGTCTTCTTTGGCCTATTGTTTGAATCTTCTCTTGGCCTAAAGTGAGTTAGAAGAAAAATATAGGAAAGTATATCTATGAAGATTGTGCTTAAAAAATTAGGGAAGTTTATAATTCTTATCATTAATGTTGACACCTTGATTTGTAGTTTTTAAAATATCTAAGCAGTGCTATTCACAGTAGGGTCCATAGATTGATGTCAGTCCCCAAGCATTTCCTACAAGTCCATGACAAGGAAAGTACAGAAAGGAAATAAAGCAATTAGAAACATTTATGGCAATTTGACGCTGTCAGGAAGCTGAATGCAAAATTTTATATTTTATAAAAATATTAATTACTGACAGATTGAAACTTTTAAAAAATACTATCCATTCATTAGAGTTAGTTTGAGAAGTTCCAAGCTAGACTACCCCATGGCATTTCATATGGGAAAATTTTAGATGAACTCTTAAGGTTCTATAAATGTTATAAAAAAGATATAACTTTATGCTCTCAAGAGCATAAAACCTCAGACATGTCATATGTATTGGAATTATAAATGCCTCAACTTGATATTAATCTGGTTGTAAGCTATGTGTAAAGTATTTGATAATAGGTAAGTTAATTTTAAAATGTACGTTCACTAATACATAAAAAACTTTAAAGATTGAATGAAGAGTTAAACTGAGAAAAACTCCAATGAGTAAGAATTATCTGAGTAATAAATGTTGGTTTATTTTTTGCTCTTTAGAGTATTATGATTCTTAGGAGGAAAAAAGTTTGATTTCAAAAGTGTTTGTGCCACAATGCACATTGTTAAAACCCCTTAAAGAGTGTGGAGTTGAGCATTTCAGTTCCTTATAATAGCTTAAAGTTATACAGAAGGGAAATGTGGACAAAAAGAAAAATGTTCTTGTGGAAGAGTCAGGGGATTTTTTGTTTTGTTTTGTGATTTGGTGGGGTTGATGAGGGGTCAGAAAAGCAGGAAGACCCTTCACACTGCCCTTGGATGATGTGGAAGACTCAAAGTAGCTGATGACTTCTTAATCAGCAAGTGAACATAGAGCAGAAACTGTGCCTTGATTTGGTTAGCTCCCATGCATAACATCCCCTCGAGAACTGACTGCATTATGATCCAATTGGAGACATATGGTGTTGCTAAGAAAGAAGTTAGCAGTTTTCATCTCAGCATGTAAGCTGCCCTTGCATTTTAGGAGAAATACTTTTTTTTTTTCCTTTTAGCATAAACATACATTTTAAGACACTCTGCTCAGACCTGTCATTGAATCAATAAATGGCATTGTTAGTGGATTTTCCTCTTATTTATTCCAGTTGATATGACAGATGCCTGTCTATGCAGCAGGCATTCAAACTAGGTATTAATTATATTGTTATGTAAGAAATTTAAAAGCAAGAAAACTATATGGAAATTGTTGTTGATTAAAGTTTTAACACAGGTTTTCACTTTTTAGATTTTATCCTTTTGGAAAAAGACATTGAAATCCTCTTGACCCAATTGATTTGAAAATGTTTTGTTTGGTTTTCCCCATAGAACATACAGTTGACTAATACAATTTAATGCTTAAGACAAAGAATGTCACTGCAAATCCTCAAATGTCCGGACGTCCTTCTTGAATACACAGACTGTGACATTAACCTATCTAATATCATAGCTACACCCAATGGAAACATTGTGAATAGCAGGAACTTGGTTATTTGTTTCTCCTCACTAAGATCTCATGGGAACAAGAAAAAAATGATACTCAATTATAAAACTCTTAGAGATATAACTTTATGAGCTTTGCACTCAATATAACAATCATCTATATAATACTGATCGGCATCTATTCTCAAATTTACTCATTTATGCATCACTTTGGAAGTCAAATCGTTTAATAAAAATTTCAGATGCTAACTAAAGATACTTAATCATTAATATGTAAATGTGGTGTGAAATAAAAGAGGACATAAGGTAAGATATGTATATTTTGAAAGATACAGTAGTAAAACACTTTTACTGGTATCATTCCTAAGTCAGGGCTGGTTAAATCTAACATGGGTATATTCATTCTCATTGCTTATTTGTTAGATATCATTGAAATCTTATTTTCAGAAATTCATATCTTAATCCAATTTTTCATTCTATCTTGAAGACAGAAAGTGGAATGTCACTAGGAATCGTGGTAGCTGGGGATAGTCCTTTGACGTATTTTAAAGTGACCATTTTCCTAACCAGTTTCAATATAATATTTTAATGAGCTTGTCCTTGCTTGTGATTGTACTAATTAAAACCAACATTAATTGATTTGACCTACCTAATACAAAAACAGAAATCAAAAAATCTGAAAAGTCTCAGTATACTGCACCACCAAAATTCAGCATGCTTAAGTTCAGAAGTTGATGGTTTCACAGAACTGCACATTGATGATTTTGATGTAGGGCTTTAAGACTGTGAATGAGGACCCACAGTAATCCTATATGGCCTAAGATTCTCAGGCACTAAGACTGGTGTCAAAAAGGTTACATGTGAAATAAGTCAGATTCTTTCCATAATAGAACCCTGCTTTTAATCTTACCCTAAAAATTACCAAGCAATCAGTGCCATATTCACTTGCTGGCTTCTCCATTTAGGGAAATACTACATGTGCTATTGAGCAAATACAATGCTATTTTTATTTCTGTTGCTCCAGAGAATAATGATTATTCCCCCAGAATATGCATAGCAAATTATTTTCCTGAGATGATCATATAGTTTCCAAATCTCCTCGGGTGCCATTTTTATAAAATAACAAGAAAAATCACTACTTCAAGCCAAAACTTTGACATTTTGTTTCAAATCCATCCCTCCCTCCCTCCCTTCCTTTCTTCCTTCCTTCCTTCCTTCCTTCCTTTGTTTCTTTCTTTTTATTTTCTTGCTACCAAGGATTGAGTCCAGGGGTGCTTAAACTCTGAGATAAATCTCCAGCTCTTTTTATGTTTTATTTTGAAACCAGGTCTCCCTAAATAGTTTAGGGCCTTGCTATGTTGCCAAGGCTGGCTTTGAACTTGCAATCCTCCTGCCTCAGCCTCCTGAGTTGCTAGGATTATAGGCATGCATCACTGTGCCAGTGTCTCTGAATTTCAAATCCTAAAACTTCATAGTTAAGGACATTGACAAGGACACAGGACATTGACCACATTTGTTGCCAGCACCATTTTGCTTTGGAATAATTTTTTTATCAAACATGATTCATGTTGGTATTGAGTTTTAATTCCTGACAGATTGTATGACTTGGAAGGGAAATTTATAGATACCTTCTTTTGGATCTTGCTTTCTCTCTGTACTCCTCCACTTTATTCATAAAATGTCTAATTTTAGTGAGTACAATATGGATCATTAATGCCTCTTAGAGCCTCCCCAAACTAACCCTGTTTACTTTAGATTATGATGTTATCCCCAGGTTTTCATCACCTGGAACAGTGAAGCTAAATATTGATGCCAAAAATCAAACTTTGAGTAAGAGTATACATGGTATAGGAAGTTAACAAAATCAGGCACCAGTGTTGCTACTAGCAGGTAGGAAGGAGAGGCCAGAGGCAGGTGTTAAACAGTGTCAATCATTTGAGTGTTGTTGCCATTTGCAGAAAAAGATCATCTAGTATATTCTCCTTCCCCTAGAGAAAAAAGAAAACACAAGCGTTCCATAAATGTTGCATGTCCTACATATCGATCTTGATGCTTTCTGGACAAAATGAAGGATCATTAGTTGCTTGCCTGCCTAACCCCAGACATTTCTTTGTCCTGTAATGAATTGCACAGCAATGTTGTGCAGCCCCAAAGCGTTCCATTTAAAAATATATGGCAAAAGCAAAGGGTAAGTTCCCAGACACTTCAGGGATCTGTAGGGCATGAACTTGAAAGGCTCACTTTCAAAGAGCCCCCAGAGCACAGCAATGCACCATGCGGAAAAGGTTTCCACATGTAAGGACATGTATTGATGAACAGAACATGCAGGCTGGCTTATAGAAAAATAAATCATGATGTGCCCTCAGACTATACTTTTGCCTGTAAGCACATGTTTCTATCAGTAAAATTGTCTTTCCCTGAAGAAAATGGAATAATCCACTTCTGATATGACTTTCTCATTTTAGATAATTGCTTCTCATCCCAATTGAACCCCAAGAGGTAGGGAAGGGTTGAGAGGGAGCTTACTGTTATAGGACCTTTTCAAATTTAACCTATCTGTTGCCAACAAAAATTTGGACAAATTATGAAGTACTGGAGATCATGGGTTTTTTTAAATAATAAATAAAATAAAATGTATGTGCCTCCCTGATGCTTTCCCATAGTAAATTTTGCTATTTTGTGTTGATGCAAATAAAAATGTAATTGTATATATACATGTGTATATATATGTATTACATTTAACATATACATGTATATACATATGCTTTATGGGAGCATGCAAGGAAAAATATAATGTGATAATTTTTTTTAAAAAACAAAGGAAAGAAATATTTGTTTAATTGTAAAACTCCTCCTAGAGTAAAATATTCATAACTTATTTAAATGCTACTGATACTGAAAAGTATCACTTAAAAATCTGAACATTTGAGTAATTGGTTTTCTCAATCATAATCTCTTTTGGTGGGTGGGTACCAGGGATTGAACCCAGGGATGTTTAACCACCGAATAATATTCCCAGCCCTTTTTATATTTTGCTTACATACAGGATCTTGCTTCAGGCCTTGCTAAATTTCTGAGGCTAGTTTTGAACTTGTGATCCTCCTGCCTCAGTCTCCTGAATTGCTGGGATTGAAGGCACACCCCACTGTACCCAGCTTTCACTCATAAAAATTATAAGTGGGGAAAGCTGAAGAGAGTCACAATTTGTGTTTCCTCATTGATACTAGTCTGTTAAGTCCACACATGCAACTATTGTTGAGAGACAGGCTACAAATAGAAAAATACTATGATATACAGTTAGGCAAAAAATGTCTTTATTGTCTTGCTCAGGTGAAACAGTGTTACACTTTGGGAAACTACAATCTCATTGGCATAACACACTTTGTAAACACTACAGTCCCCAATCAGGTTATCAGTTTAGATTTCTCCTCAGTAAAGGGACTTTGGCAATATTTAAGTGCAGCTTTTTGTCAAACCTCTCATATTTAATGTTAGTGATGCCTTCTAGATGATTTCTGTGTACCAAACACATAATTCCTTTTTATGGTGGAGAAAGCACGATTAGAATATTAATGAACAGCCAAAGAACTTTATGGCTAGTAATATCTTTGAATCTGTGTGAATTCTATGAAAACTGATCTGGTCAATCACCTTTCTGTGGAGTCACATGGCATTTTGTGAAGGTAAACATGATATGTGTTGGTAACTCATAAAACATAGGAAAAAGAAGGCACAGACGTTTACTTTCGTAAACCAGATAATGAGACTCTAGATAGAGAGGGGACAAAGATTCATCTTTAGGAGACTAGGAATAATTGAAATAGATTTTGTGTCCCATGCTATTGTGATTTTGGCTTCAGCTGAGGTAGGCAGTCTTTATGTGCCCTCAAAGCATCTCACCTCAGCTATATACCTAGTTTCTCCACTTTTACATCTCAGGAGAAAGCTAGAAATGTTTACTTAACTAACACAGGTTTTCTGTGGACCTTCGGGGAATATTACTCCCTGGAGCAAACCCTCCATCAGTGATAGTCAGTGGATGACATCTAGCCTATCCTCCTTTTGATGGTCAAGTCTGAGTCATGATCTATGTAGTTCCATGGGCCCTTACCCACAGTGGAAGCATGCTCATGGGGACATTCCTTATTGCCTTATCTTTCTTCTCTGCCTTTCTCTTTTTCCATTATATCCATGTTCTGATGTCAGCTCCCAACTGAGCTACCTTGTCCTAGACTCTGCTAGAAGTTGACTTCTAATAATTGCATTGGAGAATCCCTTTTTGATTCAGAACTTTTGGTATAGAGGAAGGTAGAGCCAGCTAAAGGAGCAAAATGAATTTTATGGTCCAAAATATGATGTTTTTATGACTTTGAGTTGATGAAGGTTTGTGGAAGCAGGAAGCAGTGGGCCAGCATTGCAGTGAACAAGAAAGATATGAGAAAAGATAATAATAAAAAACCAACAGTGACATGACTGCTTAAACGGCTGACATAAAGAGGTGGATGGTTAATGAAAATGTAAGGGATGTAGAGCAGTCACAATGTCAGCAAAGACATACATGTATAGGGAATTACCATCATGGCAAAGGTAACTGTTGAGACTTTGTTCTTGGATAAATATGAACTTGTGTATGTCTTTGGTTGGGTGAAGGAAAGTTGAAATGATCTTTAGCTGAGTAATTAGAGCCTTCTGATTATAATATGGGAAGATTTTTTCAGTAATGCTTTAGACTATATTATTTAATCTCACACATTGATGCTCCTGAAATTCTAACTTCATAGGAGCAGGTTAAAAAGTTTCAACAATGGTGAAGTAATGTTTTTTTTTTTTTTTTTTTTTTTTTAAATCGTATCTGTTTCTGACTTCTCCAAACCATAATCATGTTCATATTTTGTAGCTTTAAGGGCTCTGTGCTTAGCTCAGGGTAAGCTCTCAATAAATGTTCTTCGGAGGGTACAATTCCATGAAGTGAATGACCTTCATACTTGTATTTTCTTACAATTAGCTTCCCGAGGAGGTATGTGTCAGGGGGATGCACATCTCCAGCTGAACAAACATGCAGCCAACAAGGAGGAAAACCTTGAAGAATGTCACTACATATTTCCTTAATTTTTTAGAAAAATCTTCTGTGTACACATATCTATCTAAATGGCAAGAAATGGGAAGAGAGGAAAAGAGCGTGTTAAATGTTCAGAAGAGGATGATAGTTAAACGAGCAACATTCCAGTTACTTTTTGGAAGTATTTTTCAGAGACTGCTTGCTTTGCAAGGTGTTATTCTGCTGGCCTAATCATTATTTCTTTAAAGAACTCATTCTGGTCCAGTGCAATGATAAATTCTGTTTTCCCGGCAATGGTCTTGCCTAATTACACTGGAGTCCTGTCTCTATCTTAGCTTTTTGCCAGTGGTACTGGTATTGTGCTACACTTTCACTTTGTTTTTCTTCTTTTTCATTTTTTAAAAAAGTGTCTATCCTGAGAATAAACGGAAAAGAAAATTTTCTGGTCTATTCTTTTGTCCCTTTTGGAACAGTGTTTGTTGCCTGGAGGAAATTCTACACTGCCCTTCTCCCTATTGTAATGTTATATAGAATATGTAGTTCTTATCAGTAGGACCTAATTAATGCTTTGCTGAGCATATCTTTCCTATTGTGATGCATCAAGCACCACAAGTAGCAGCAGAATTCTTCTAGAGTGTTATTCTCTTGCAGGATCTAATTATTAAAAGTAGTTGTAAATTGATGCAATGGAGAAAAGGAATGAGGAAGTTTTCAATACGTCTTCAAAATCATGAATAATCTTCAACCATTATTTCTAAAACAGTAACTCCATTCAGGTCTGTAAAAATTTCTGTATTGAAGACTTTACAGTAAAATGTTACAAAATAAATGATAGGGCCTTAATTTTATCACTGAGACCATCTTGGCTTTACCTTCCGTCAGCATCACTAATGAGCAATAAACCATTTAGTGTCTGTCAGAGTGAGTCTTATTAGGAAACAAAGAGGGTTGAGTGGCTGAAGACCAATTAAGACACCAGCTAGGGAGACCAAACAGAATAATTAAGTGTTTAGTACATTTTCAAATCTACGATTCCATCTAATAGGTTGGAGATAAAATAAATTCTAACCAATTTCTGAATAAATGGATAGTGTTCTGCATTAAATACTTGCCATTCTCTACTGGGAACTGCCAAGAAGCCTGCCATACAACACAACTCATGTATGACATAAGTCTTTAGAATGAAAGTCTGCTAAGCTGAAGGAGATATTTTCAGAGGAATATAAATGAAAACACTCATCAGGCAAGCTCAGAACCTGCCATCATTTGTTTATCTTTTTTTTTTTAATTTTTTTTTAGTTGTAGATGGACACAATGTCTTTATTTTATTGCTTTGTATGTGGTGCTGAGAATCGAACCCAGGGCCTCACACATGCAAGGCAAGCACTCTACCGCTGAGCTACAATCCCAGCCCTCATTTGTTTATCTTATTATCTGCTTCCTCAGATTTCTCATGTCTTTAAGTTCTTGAATGATGAATCAATTATTTCACTATTATTCTCATCATTTTTAGTACAAAAATATTTCATAGGACATTTGCATATGTATGTTCTTTTTTTAGATTTCTCATATTTCAAAAACACATTTGACCTAGTAGAGTGTGAATATTTCTAAGAAAGATCTTTGATGTTTATCTCTCCTTTTTTTGTCTTTTTTTCAACAAGATTCTTCAATCCCTTTGGATACAAGTACTGCACTGTGTGCTTTGTTTCCGGCATCTAAACAATGCTTGGCACAAAACATTACTAATAATTACTTGCAAAAAATAAATAAGTATTATTTATGTGTGGTAGGCAGAATAGCAGTCCCCCAAAGATCCATTATTCCTAATCCCCAGAATTGTAAATAGGTTACATGGAAGAGAGAAATTAAGGTTTCAGCTGAAATTAATGTTGTTAATGAAATGATTTTAAAATAGGGAAATCATCTTGGATTACCTGATAAGTCACACAAGTCCTCAAAAGTGAAAGAGAAAAGTAGAAGGGATCAGAATGACACTATGTGAAAAAAGACTTAATTCACCTCCTTGGGGCTAGAGGAACATGGAACATGGGAGTCCTTAGGAGTTGACATGGACAAGGAATTGAATTCTTCCTAGATACAAAATGTTGTATTATGACTTGAAGTTTGGGACGATTCGGTATCGGGGCAACAGAAAATTCACACATTAGCACTGAACTTGTTTTACCTGACATTCATCCACACTATTCTTGATGGTTTATATTGTGTATATAAAGTGCCACTGGAAAACTTTCATAGTTTCTTTTACTTTTTACCTACTTCACGAGTTTCATTTACATTACATTCACGAGTATGTTAAACAGGAAAAAACTGTCTTGTTAAATATTTCACCTTAGTTGCTTTTATACCTTCTTATAAGGATATACTAGAGTAGAAAACTATTAAACATCCACAGACAGCCTGTATGGGGAGAATGGTCCTTAGGCCTCAGAGCACATCATTTTTCTTACTTTTATTAGTGCATTATAGTTCTATGTAATAGTCAGATTCATTCTGACAAAAATCATACACTCATGGAATTTGATTTATTTCATTTCAGTCCCCACTTTATTTATTTATTTATTTCATTCCCTTGCCCCCACTTCTCTGCCCTCCTTATCCCCCATTCTCCTTCCTCTACTAAACTTATCTTCCTTTCACTCATTTATTTATTATTTTTGATTGATGCTTTATAAATATACATAAAGATGGAATTCATGGTAATATGTTTATATAATCACATAGCGTAATTTTGTTAAATTCATTTCACATTTCCTCTCCTTTCCTGTCACTCCTTCTCAAATTTCTTCTATTCCACTGATTTTCCCTATATCTTTATGATATCCAATCTCCCCCCTTTTTCCCATTACTTTGCTCTAGTTTCCACATGAGAGAAAACATTTGACATTAAACATTAATTTTCTAAGTCTGACTAGTTCACATAGCATGATGTTCTCCAGTTCTACTCATTTACTGGCAAATGCCATAATTTTATTCTTCTTTATGGCTGAGAAAAACTTCACCGAGTATATGAACCACATTTGCTTAATCCATTCATCTATTGATGGGCATCTGGGCTGGTTCCATAATTTGGCTATTGTGAATTATGCTGCCATAAACATTGATGTGGCTGTATCACTATAGTATGGTGATTTTAGTTCTTTTGGATGAATATTGAGGACAGGGATAGCTGGATCATATGGTAGTTTCATTTCTAGCTTTTGAGGACTCTTCATACTGTTTTCTGGAATAATTATGCCAATTTACAGTCCCAGCAACATTGTATGAGTGTACCTTTTTTCCCCACATCTTTGCTAGCATTATTATTTGTATTTTTTATAATTGCCATTCTGACTGGAGTGAGATGAAATCTTAGTGTTTTGATTTATGTTTCCCTGAAGAGTACATTTTTAATCCAAAGAAATAACTCATTAACTTAAACCATCTGATTTTATAAAATATGCCTGGAAAAGTATACCAGTTATAAATCTAAATTCATGCAAATTGTATCTCTTTAGGTCTCAGCCTTAACACTGGCTTTCAATAATTCTGATGACTGAAGAAGTGTTAGATTTTGGAAAAACCTATAAGGTTATAAGTTGTTATCAACTGCGAGTTTTAGATGATTTTACTTAAAACATTGATGATATACTCACCCCAATTTCCTGCCCCATGAAATAAGCAATACCCTAAAGCTTTAAATGGTTGAATTCCCTATGAAGGCTTAGTTTTGAGACATTAATTAAAAATATAGGGGAGAGAAACATTGGTACTCACTACTATGTTTTAATAAGGATTGTTAAATTTCCAGTGATTAAAGAAAATACAAAACTGGCTGGATATGGTGGTGCACACCTGTAATCCCACTGACTTGGGAAGCTGAGGCAGGAGGATTGCAACTTCAAAGCCAGCCTCAGCAACTTGTTGAGACTGTGTCTCAAAATTTAAAAAAATATAAAGGACTATGGATGTATCTCAGTGTTAAAGGACCCCTGGCTTCAATTGGCAGTACCATGAAAACAAACAAATAAAACCTCCCCAAACCGAGGCTTTCAACAGCCTTTATTTATGTGGATTGCATTTATCAATATTTATAGTATTAGAAATTAAGACTAAAAAAAATTTGAACATTTATTTATGAATTCATTAAGTGGTATTATCCTAAACATCAACAACAACAATAACAAAATAAAGTATAAGTAAATTTTCAAAAATACATTCCTTGACACAGGTGTATTATCCCTGTTAGCAAGATTGGGAGGATGTAAATATAAAAACAACCGTTTTTATTGAACTGCAAATGGAACTTATTTGGGACCAGAGATTTCCATCAAATAGGTATAATAGTTGACTCACTGAGACACTCTATGATTTCTAGCTGTTTGTTATTAGAACAGATGTTAATGTTCCCAGGGGTGCTAGCCCAACTTCCATTAGACAGCATCTGCATCTCTGTCTTTAGGTGGACTGCTCTCAGCCTGAAAGAGCCTGTTTTGCTGATAAGCAATGACAGTGAGAAAGGCCTAGCAATTTGCATCCTCCTGGTTGGGCCAGCCCATAAACATGGATTGATGGGGTTAAAGTAACAGTATTCCAGTTCTTTGGCTCCCAGTGAAGACACCCTGTGTGTCACCTACACTATTTCCATAGCTTCTTTGAAGGACTCAGCAGTTAGCCTTTGTGGAACTCTTCTTATCTCTGTCACCTTGCCTGGGACCTTCACTTCATGAATCCAATTTCCTCTTCCCCTACTGGCTTTTCCCAGAAATACATCCTAATAATTCACTTTCCAAGCATCTTTCCAGGTCTTCTTCTGGTGAACCCAAACCAAGAATGATATTAAATTCGGTGATCAATGTGTTTTCATTAATATTGTGAGCTTTAAAGTCTCGTCTGTGAAATGTACTCCTAAGTAAACTGAATTCCTCAGTATAGTTTGTGGCAGAATACAAACATAAATATAAAATTCCTCGAACTCCCTAGGTTCACTGGAGATGAACTAAAGACATTTTTAATTAAGAAAGGTAGAGACTGGGTTCATTTGTTTGATTTGTACTGGGGATCAAACACAAGGCCTCCCACATGCTAAGCATGAATTCTGCCACTGAGCTACATCTCCAGCCCTATAACAGGATTTTTTGGTAAAAGGCATATACGGTTTGAGTTTCAGTAAGAATTTTGCAATGGAAGACAAAACTGTAATTAGATATTCTGTGAGTGAGCAGATCACTGGTTGATAGTATTATTTAGCTAATCACATTACATCTTGATAAGAGTCTATACAAAATAATCAAAATTGGATATGATCTAATTATGTTATATGCATACAAAAATATGCCACAATGAAACCCATTATTTTGTATAATTAAAATGCAACAAAAAGAAATATGGTGAATGTGTGTGTGTGTGTGTGTATGTGTGTGTGTGTGTGTATGAAACTTGGAGTTTAGATATAAAAACATCTAAAAAATATACAAGCATTGAAGTCAAATATTGAAACTAACTTATTTTTACATGCAATCACTTTAAAATAGCATGGGGTCTGTCAGCCAAATGGTGTTCCAGAGACTCCTACAGGTCCGTGAAATCTTTTCTAGCAGTCTTCAAGATCAAAAATGTTTTCATAGTAACTCTAATACATTATTTGCCTTTTTTTAACTCTGATTCTGTCATGAGTATAGAGTGGAGTGTCCCAATGGGTACATGATTTGTGTTATGACAAAAAATGGAATGCAGAAACAGATATGAGAATCTGTTTTCTATTAAGCCAGAAATTATATTTTCAAAAACATAGAGCAAAGCCATTCTGATAATGATTTTGGTTTTGGAAATAATTTAAATATAAAAATATTGATATTAACATGTAATGGACCTATTTTTACTTTAAAATTCAGCAAGGACTTCTAAAAATGTCTCAGATTTATTTTTAAGTGGCAAGTCTTGGCAGATATTATATAAACACTATCTATATATGAAGTTTTGTGGGACCTTGAATAATTTTTGAGAACATAAATAGTTTGTAAGACAAAAAGAAAAAAGAAATGAAACAAACCTTGAAAACTGCTGATATACAGTATAATTCAAACCCTTCTGTAGGAAAAACTAACAAAAGTAGGATAAAGATGAAGTTTAAAAGATCCTCTCATTTTTTTATTTCTTATTTTAAAAGACGAGGTATGTTCTAACAAACTAATTTAAATGGAAGAATTAAGAAATAATTCAATGAGTTATACTACTATTTTTGTGTGTGTTTGTATGAAACTTGGAGTTTAGATATAAAAACATCTAAAAATTATACAAGGATTTGTGTAAACAAGCTTGTAGGTAATTATATTGTGAATATTTTATTTGCATTTGCCCTATCATTTTTATTAGCAAATGACATTGTTTGACAGAATATGGGAACATGCTATTGAAGCAGAATGTTTTATCAGAATGTGTTTGTGCTGGCATTGTGGAATTGGAACTGTGCAAATTTGTGGGTCCATGTGAGTCTGCCAGAACTGGGGCAGAGTTTAATGTCTAAGAGCCAAAAAGCCAACCATAGACATCACACGGGAGTTATTGTCATAAGGACTATTCTTTATTGCTTCTTTTGGTTGCTGCTCGTTTCAGAAGTGCCCATTGTGAAGCTGGACTCCAGCATTGAGTGAATTTCATCATGTGGAGCATTTTAAGGATGAGCTTCCAGGCTTACTGGATGTAGTAAATGATAACTGATAAAAGAGAGATAAGAATTTAAACCCTGATGTATAATTTAAATGTACAATGTATATGCTATTAGTGTTCACATAAAATCTTTTTTGTCTTCAGAAATGGTAAAATGTTTTATAGTCACACCATCATGAATTACTTTAAGCTAAATGCATGTTCAACCAATTTGAAACAGCTCTAGGGAAAGTACTTACCTCGTCCTCCTTGGTAACTAGTTATAATTTTAACTGGATGAATCCATGTAATACATAAAAGAAGGAAAGATAAGATTTCTCACATAATTTATTTTGGAAAGACATGATTTAATGCTTGTCTGCACTGGTTGACAACACCTTCATTTCTCTCATCCCCAAAACTAGCATTGTTCATCTTTGATGCTGATGTTAAAGGAAAGAGCAACATCCATCCAGCTTATGCTATGTTTTCTATGAGAACCTTATGACTGAGCTCCTCTCTTTCCCTCTATAAATTTAACTGATTGTAGAACAAACTATAGAGAATGCCATTTTGCCTTTAGAGGCACATGAATCCTGGCTTGAATTTTGATGTCATCTCTTCTTCAATTTTGAACTTGGACATGTTATTTAGCCTCTTGCCACATTCTTCCTGAGATCTAATGGCTCTATTAATTGACAACAATATCTCCTTTTCAAAAGTGTAGCTGGAATTAACTGAGAGATTTTGTACAGCTCCACAAAGAGAGCTGGCAGAATATGGTAGGAGTCACTAGCATTATTAATATTATCTATTAAGGGGTGAGGTTGTGGCTCAGTGGCAGAGTGCTTGCCTCCCATGTGTGAGGCACTGGGTTCGATCCTCAGCACCACATTAAAATAAATAAACAAAATAAAGACATTGTGTCCATGTATAACTACAAAAATTAAAAAAATATATATTATCTATTAAGCATCATGAGAATCACTTAATTGATATCCACTTTCTAGGCTGGGAATATGATTTCACTATAACAGTTGAGTTCTATGAGCTACAACCACTGATGGGCATTATCTGGGCAAGCTATATAAACTCTACCTCCTTTATGGCTACTTTTTCCATTTTGAGCTTTATGCATAATTACTGTATCTCATTCTAGATTGGTATCCAATAAATTCTAAGTGTCCATTTTTGATGTTCAACCATTTTCTGGGATGATTGGAAAGAGTATGGCATCAGATAAGTATTTACCAGGAATTTGCTGAGATGATCGTTAGATTCATAAACACTGATCATACTTTTCATAGAATTAAAATGGCCATGTAAATGCAGAGTGTTATTAAAACAACTACAACACTTTTGTGTGATCTCAAACTTCTTGTAACAGTTTCTCAAAATACCTTTGTGCTTCCAGCTTGGAGGTCCCAGGATCTTCTTCTTTCCTTATCCCCACTTCCCTCCAAAATGTGCTTAAATATAAGTGCTTTATATTTTACAATTCTCCTGTCCCTAATTCTTATGTTAGCACATTGAATTGTTTTCTCCAGTGCTGTGTGTCCATTTTTGATAAGTAACCTCATTTAACAATTATTGTATACTCATCTTATCCCACTGGATGGCAGAATTATGCCTTTCTTATCCTTGTGTCTCCTCCAATACCTGGCATTAGAACATAGGATACTTAATATAGACACCAAATTTAATTAAAAATAGTTGAGAAAAATTATTGTGGAAAAAATTGTGATTTCTTAATACTGTTAATTCTCTCTTATTAGTGCATCAGTTAGTAGATGCTTGTCAAGTGAATGCAGAGACCATTGACTGATTCTACGTGGCAATACTTCCCATAACATGTTCCTCTTTGTAAATTTTAAGTTATGACTCAAACACTGTATTTGGGTAGAGAACAATGTTTAAAAGTGAAAGACTCCTTTTCATTCTCATAAAGCTTAAATAATTTTTTTCATTCTGGCTTTTACATTTCATTGCTTCTTTCTCCAGATTAAAATTTTCTAAAAACATAATGAGCTATGGAAATTAAAAGAAGCAAAAGGAATATAAAATAAATGTGCTGGAACACCATACATCCTGTTGGTTGTGACAATTAATTCTACAACTAGCAATTAGGCATACTTTTTTTTTTCTAATTTAAATCATTTGCAAACACAGCTCTAGTTTTCTCAGAGGTTCCTCTTTTCCAAAATTTGTCTGCAAGTCTGTTCTTGTAGTGAGGGGTTGTAGTACCCTGTACCATCAGGGGGTGGATTAATTAACCTTCATGTTGGCTTGATCTGTCGCTTCAATAAAGATTTATACCTGTTTTCCCTTGTGTCTTTTTTTTTGGTACTGGGGATTGAACTCAGGGATACTCAACCACTGAGCCACATCCCCAGCCCTATTTTGTGTTTTATGTGGAGACAGAGTCTCACTGAGTTGCTTAGCACCTTGCCATTGCTGAGGCTGGCTTTGAACTCGCGATTCTCCTGTCTCAGCCTCCCTAAGTGCTGGGATTACAGGCTTGAGCCACCGCGCCCGGCTTCCCTTGTGTCTTAATGAAGTCCTTTATCAATAGCACTAAGACCTTTACCCTTTGAACTTTGCTACCTGTTCATTCAGAAAATTTTCATCTAACTCTTTCACTTGGATTGTTAATCTCTTGCTGCCTTTAGTCGGTTTGACAGAGAAACTAATTCATCCTGGATTAGGTAGAATTATTTTATACTCTGTTGGCTTCTAAAGAGAAAATTATTTCTGTCTTTGGAGTCCCTTCTTAAATTGCAGGTTCTAGTTATTTCCCACTTTCTGCATATTTGTATTTCTGTCTTTTATCTACCTATAGAATGTTTCCCTTGTTATTCTTTCCATATGATTGCTTCATTTTAACTTTTTCAGACAAGTATCTCCTAAAAGGTATTGTTAGTGCCAGAGGAAATGTTTCTTATCTTATCTTCAATTCTATCAATAAAAATTTTTATTCATTTTCTTTTTCTCTTCTCTTCTCTTCTCTCTCCCCTCCCCTCCCTTTCCTCCTCCTCCTCCTCCTCCTCCTCTTCTTCTTCTTCTTTTCTCTCCCTCCCTCTCTCTCTCTCTCTCTTTCTTTCTTTCTTCTTTCGCAAGGCAAGTTGGAGAAATTACTATGTGCCAAACATTGTGCTTACTCTTTATGGATTTATTCCATTCATTTTCAAATCACTCTTGGAAATGAAGGCACTGTTCCATTTTGCAGATGAGAAGGCTGAGGTTTACAGTATATATGTGAATTGCCCTAATTCAGATCTAGTACATGGACTGATTGATCCTGGGATTTAGTTAGGCCACTTATTAGATGTGTGACCTTAAGGAAGTTACTTACATTCTCTGTGTCTCAATTTTCTCACTGGTAAAATAAATAAAATATATTTAACTTTTCTGCAGTAATGTTGCAAGGGTGGCTGTGGATAAAACAAATTAAAAATTAAGATCTCTTGGAAGATTCATGGTAAATACTAAGTGCTCTATAGTTGCTGACTTTACACTGTAAAGTCATAAGTTCTTTTCATGGTTGGAGAGGACTTCCCTGTGCTACAGGGAAAGCAATCAGCAAGAAATCCAGTCCTTTTCTTCTCAATGTGGAAGACAAACTTATTTTCTTATTTGCTGAATATTATTATTCATATGGGGTTAAATGTTTCCTTCCTCCAGCCTGCACAAAGCCTTTCTCCTTAAGTTGACCACTTCAACCCTCATTCCAGTTTTCAGAAGAATGGGAATAATTGGCTATTACTTCCAGAACATCATGAACGTGGTCTTTATACTGGTGTTCAAATACGGATTCTTTTGTTTTATTGGAAAGTAGCTATTCATAGAAACTTCCCTTAGAGAAGCAATTTTTCTTTAAAAACTAAGCTATTTAATGATATTCTTTGGCTTTTCTGAACTGTACATAATGTGGAACAAGGAAGTACAGAAAAAAGTGCACACTATTGAAAAGCCCCAGTTTGACAAATGACAGACTTACATTCTTTCCACCTGTTCTTCATCTGCATGGCATCCTTTCATTGAATGGGTCAAAGAAGTTATGGAAACTTAGTAAAGCCTGATGATGCATTCTATTACCTTGAATTCCTGCAATTTCGGAAAGTAAATGTCTTGCTATCAATATTATTTCTAGTATTGAATAGTAACATTTAGAAAATCGGTTATCATAGGTACCTAATTCAAAAGACTCAATTCCTTTTGTCATTGCAAAGGAGCTACAATTCTCAAAGACATAACAGAGAGTAACCTCTATCAAGATGAAAACAACCCCAGTCATCCTACATTTAGACCAAAAATAAATATAATAAAATCTCAATGACCCAATGTAGTTCTGTATTCAAAGACACAAAAAGAAGGTATGTTTAGAGCCTAGTTTCTCTTATGACGTTTCAATGTTCTTTACACTTGCATACCTTTGATTTAGTTTTTATCATTCATTAAATGATAAAATGAATGCAAAGTAGACATAAAAAATTTATTTTCAGTCTGAGAGAATGGAAGAGATATAGCAAAGGGGATAGAATAAGAGTTAAAAGAGAACTGATCAATTCTATTTAGAGGAGAGAAAGAAAAATAAGGGAACAACCATATTGATTGAGTATTAAAGATAAGGAGAGAAGATGTGTGCCAACTAGAACTAGGCTGATGTTTTTGGACCCCTTTGCATAGTGGAGAGGACCCTGAGTCCATTCAAACTGGTAAGGACGTGATGAAGTTGGTGTGGCCCAGTTGGGTTTGATTTGAAGCTACTTGAATTAAGTTCTGTCCAGTTAGACTTTAAAAAATGATCTTGATCTAATCTTATTGGTTTCAGTACTTTCTATGTAAAAGAATAAACATTTTTCTATTGCATTTATCACATTTTTCATCATTTACTGTTCATTTCCATTTACTTTAAAATAATAGTTTAATTTTATGTGAAATAAACTAATCCTTTGCATTGTATATTTTTATTTAAAAATCACTTTGTAAAATATATTAGCAATTACTTCTATTATTTTTTGTTTTATCTCTACATTTTATAAAGTGTTCAAGTAGGGGGCTGAGCTTGTAGCTCAGTGGTAGGGCACTTGCCTAGCATGTGTGAGGCACTGGGTTCAATTCTCAGCACTGCATATTAATAAATAAAATAAATGTCTATTGACAACTAAAAAATATTTTAAAAGAAAAGAAAGTGTTTAAGTAATTTTTTACTTAAGATATCTAGATTATTTCCTGATTCCTATTACTATAAATAGCACCAAAATGAAAGTTGATGTTTTTACATTTTTCCACATTCATGTGAATATATCTATAAGAAAAATATGTTTGTTTTAGTCAGCTTTTCACTGCTGTGACTAAATCCTCTGACCAAAACAATTATAGAGGAAGAAGTATTTATTTGAGGGCTCATGGTTTCAGATGTCTCAATCCATGGACAGCCAACTCCATTCCTCAGGGATCAAGGTGAGGCTGAATGAACATCATGGCAGAAGAATGTGTTAGAGGGAAGCTGCTCACATGAAGATCAGCAAGTAGAGAGAGACTCTACTTGCCAGATACAAAATATATACCCCAAAGGCATGCCCCCAGGGACTTACCTCCTCCAGCCACACCCTACCTATCTTCAGTTACCACTCTGTTATCATTTCTCCTCTAAACCTTCTTGCATTGTCTCACATTTGCCCTTTTGGGGGACACCTCACATCCAAACCACAACAAGCTAGACTCGCTAGGTAAAATAATACATGCAGGGGCTGGGATTGTGGCTCAGTGGTAAAGCGCTTGCCTTGCATGCGTGAGGCACTGGGTTCAATCCTCAGCACCACATAAAAATAAATAAATAAAGATATTGTGTCCATCTACAACTAAAAAAAAAAATTAAAAAAAAAATAATACATGCATATTTCACTTTGCTAAATTTTGCAAAATTGCACTCCTATAGTTTATCCTAAGTCACACCCACATCAGCCAATGTGACAAATTGTGTCCCAACACCCTGACCAGTGCAGGGGTGTTGAATCTTTTTTCTAGATAATATAATGGTAAAGGTTTAAGATAGTGTAGTTTAAATAAGAATAATAAGAAAAATGTAAGCCAAGGTTGAGTATCTTTTAATGTATTAAGAGCTTTAATATTCCCTTTTTTGGAACTTTGTTAATATTCTTTGTCTAGATTTTCAACTACATTGTTGGCCTTTTTAAAAAATTAAGTCATAACAACTCTATTACATCAAAGAAAGTTGATGATTGTCATTACTTTATCTTTTGACTTCATTTAAGATATTTTTTGCCATTCAGATCTTTAGAAAGTATATATGTGTGTGTGTGTGTGTGTGTATATACACACACATATATATGTGTATATATATATACACACATACTTTATATATATATATATGTTCCTCATATATATATATATATATACACCATATGCATATATATATTCCTACATAAGTATATGTATATATGTAAGATCTACATTAGGAATATCAAAATGTTTAATAAAGTTTACTCTAATAATTTTGTCATTCAGTTTTAAAAACTGAATCTTCAATTCATCTAAAATTTGGCATTAGTGGTAAGATAAAAAAAACAAGGTTTAGTTTTCTTTATGTCCTGATGGCTAATCAATTGTTTCAACACTACTTTTTGAGCAATTCATTTTTTTGCACTGAATTTAGGAATTACATGTTTATGTATGAAATTATCATTTCCCTGATAATTTTTCTCTGGTAGTTTCCAGTTTATTCATTGATCTATCCGTCAAGTCAGGTGTTTTTAGTTTATGACTTTAATAATGAATATTTTACATGATATTTTAATATCTGGGGGAATTATGACCACTACCTCCTGACATTTTTTACCAATCTATTTTTGTACTAACTTCATAATTCATATTTTCCCTGTCCTCAAAATACATGACTATCTTATTATTTGTGCATCTAAATTTTAAGGGAGGTGAACCTATTAGTTTCCAGAGGAAACATTTGATTTTGAATACTTATTACTAAAGGAAAACCATTTAAAAACCATAGCCAGATGTTCTGGAATGTTTCTTTCTACCTGAGATGGTATGCCTTAAATCAGTTCTATGGCATAGCAACACTGTTTTCTATTTCTTCCAAATCAAGACCTTAAAAGGCAGATGGTGTTATATCATAACTTATTGAATATATACAAATGATTCTAAATAGTATCTTAAATACTATTTAGAAAAACAATTATTGAATAAAAAAGATGAAAAAAGCAGTATGTGAATTTTTAAAACACTGTATGAAAATAAAAACATAATTATTCTGTAAAGATTAGATTTCCTCTTTACAGAATAAACACACTGGCATTATAGCACTTAATTTTATGAAGTGTATTTTGTAAAGTATTGTTTACCAGTATGAGCATTCCTCCACATAGTATATTATCATTTGTGTAGATGGTAAATATTAATATGTTTGACTGTGTTTTCAAAGACCATGACACTTTCCTCAGTAACCCCTACTCCTGTAATCATGAGAAATCCTGCCGCTGTAAATTTTAAAGCTCTCAGAAGTACTCCAGGGAGGCTTTGGTATTGTAATTTTCTAAATGTTTTACAGGAAGAGATTAGCGTTCCAAAAAATCAGTTAATTTTCTAAAAGACTGCTGTCTATGTCTGCACCCATGTTCTTGCATGTGGAGCCATTTATAAGGATTTTGAAGTTTAAAAACTGGAGATAGTCTGAATATTAAAATATTTGCACTTTGATATTGAGCAAAATTTCCCAGTTAGCATGATCTTTGAAATACAAATGTGATTTACATTTACTTTTCAAACCTTTAAATATTTTTGGTGGATATCCCCTGACACTGCACTTACAGACCCATTCTGTTTATTTAGCTTTGGTTTCTCCCTTGTCTTGAGTCTTAGACTTGGTTACAGACAGGCAAGGATATCAGAGTGAACCCTCACATCCCAGCCCTGATAGAAGGTGCACCTGTTTTCTCTGTACCAGTATGTTTATGAAAGCCTATAAGAAATTCTGCTATTAGGAGTACTATTTTTTGTTTGTTTTCAAAGTTCCTCTCATATATAAGTGGGGTGAATAGGTGAATAACATTGATTTCTCTCAAAGAAAGGTTTTATGTAAATGCTGCCTGGTGGAAATGCATTTCCATTTCCTGCATTGATCTCATCTTAAAGCTTTGCAGTCCATCCAGTATTTTATGAATTGCTGTTTTAGCAGAAATTTCATGTTGCAAAATGAAAGTGACTGACCAAAGATTTTGAAATTATGCTTAAAAGCCTCTTATCTATCATCTTCGGAGTTTTAAGATGTCATTAAAAAAACAGCAAATAATATAAAGAGCAAACAGTTGTGCTCTTTAGCTGATGTGCGTATTCAAATAGCTTCTCAGTGTGTGTGTGTGTGTGTGTGTGTGTGTGCGCGCGCGCATGTGTGTTTTCCCTCCTGGTAAATTCATTGTGGGAAGATGGGAAGATGGATTTGAACTAGGGCTAGTCCATAAGGCCAGCTTCTTACTGGTCATCATTAAGAATAGAAAATTTTCTCACATTGAGGTTGGGCTGTTGAATCCATTATTAAATGGTGAGAACTCTCCTGTATACCTAAACTCTGTCTAATTAACCAGATCTAAGAACCTTGCCTTCTCCTAAGACATCCTAGTGGAGTCCACTGAAAGCTAGTTTGTGGTAACCCCCTAGAGATTTCCATCAACCAATCAGTGCCAAAGAGGTCAATGTGTTTTGCATTTGTATTGCAAGAGCTTGTGTATACAACCAAATATTTGAATTGGCAGTACCATATAATGGTTCTCCCTGCACTTAATCATTATTAGAAGTTAATTTTTTCCTAAAATAACTAATCCTGCCTTTTTATTTTTATTTTTTTATTTTTTTAAAATATTTTTTAGTTGTAGATGGACACAATATCTTTATTTTATTTTTATTTTTATGTGGTGCTAAGGATCAAACCCAGTGCCTCACACATGCGAGGCAAGCGCTCTACCACTGAGCCACAATCCCAGCCCCTAATCCTGCCTTTTTAAATTAAAGACAATAAAAAAGTTTGAGCTCTACATTTGTTTTCAATCCTATTGTAGTTTATTAAATGCATTTTCAGTTGACCAGAATCATCTCTATCTCTACTTTTTAATTAGATATTAAAATTTTAAAAAATCAAGTGCAGGACCAGAATTCCTTATAGTAACCTCACGGCTGTTCCTTATATAATACTGTGGTTTCTCTTTTGTGCTTCTGATATTTTCAATCTAAAATTGACAGAAGATTAAAGAGAAGAGAAAATGGATAAAGACCAATATCTCAACCT
The DNA here is from genome assembly GCA_004024805.1 of Geosciurus inauris. NCBI lineage: Eukaryota > Metazoa > Chordata > Mammalia > Rodentia > Sciuridae > Geosciurus > Geosciurus inauris. The sequence goes on from PVHX01003150.1 coordinate 31,779, forward strand.
TGGTTCCCGCTTCAGTTCATCATTATCATTTATTTTTCACAGGTGTAATTTCCGTTATCAAAAAATAGGCACTCAATCTAAACTTCATTTCCACTTCTGGCAAAGGAGTTAATTTATGTCTTATTGTTCTTCATATTCCATATGAAATTCATATTTTGAAGTGGAGAGTCCTCCAAGCTCTGACACTTACCAAGTTCTCCATCTCTGTCTTCTACTGACCCATAAACAAATCCTTTTATTTCTTTGACTTCATCTTTCAAAAGGCAGCGTGAACGTGGGAACCAGACTGCCTACAGCAGAATCCCAGCTTCAGCATGTACTGGCTGTATGACCTTAGGCAAGTGACTTAATCCTTCTTTAACTCAACTTTCTCATCTTTTCAATGAGAACAATAATACCTGCCTCATAGGATTATTGAATTAAATGAGGTTTATATGTGAAGTCCTTAAAATATAGCTAGTAAGTACTTTGTAAATATTTGCCATAATAATATTTATCATCATCATCATCTTCAACATCATGACAAACTGAGGTCATCGTTATTTATTTACTTCTACTTTGCTTTAATGCATTGTAAATTCTGCAGTCAATGCTTTTGGAGTGGGATGGAGTGACACTTGTGAGCAACCCGAATTGTTTTCTGGAGCATCCAAGACAATTTTTTAAAAATTTAAAAACAAGAAAGACAGTATTTTGTTGAGTAATACTATCTTCTCATGCTGCAACTTATTCCCTTTCTCAGCAAATATTTCTTGAATCTATACTGTGAGCCAGGCACAGTGTGAGGCCCTTGGTAATACAGTAAGAAACAAACTAGTAATATACCCTGAACTCAAAACATTCAATGTCAGCCGGGCGCGGTGGCTCACGCTTGTAATCCCAGCACTTTGGGAGGCTGAGACAGGAGAATCGCGAGTTCAAAGCCAGCCTCAGCAAGGGCGAGGCACTAAGCAACTCAGTGAGACCCTGTCTCTACATAAAACACAAAATAGGGCTGGGGATGTGGCTCAGTGGTCGAGTGCCCCTGAGTTCAATCCCCGGTACCAAAAAAAAAAAAAAAAAAAAAACATTCAATGTCTGGGGGAGAGACCATTGATAATCAAATAAGCCTCAAATGAATATGTAGTCATTTTGCTAATTCTATAATGTAAGATACAATGAGGACATATGACCTACTTTAGATTGAATGATCCAAATGACTTCTGGAGATATTTATGGTTAAGTAAAATAATCAACATAAAGAACAAATAAAATACATGCACATTGTGAGTGCCCAGGAAAACTAAGATTGAATTTGAGGTTCACAGCTTTTCTTTCCCCTGCTTGGTACCTGGGCTCTAACCCAGGACTTCACACATGCTAAGCAAACACGTGATGCAGTACCACCGAGGTACACCCCCAGTCCCTTATCTATGTTTTGTTCTGTGATGGGAACACATTCCTTCCTTGGCCCAGACAAAAGTTCCTTATTTGTTGTGAGCACAGAATAAGGTTGACTGTAGTTCAGAGCTGGGCTGTTGCTGTGTTGATTAACAATAAACGTAGTTCAGGAAGAAGTAGTGAGAAATACCACTCTGCATGCTGATGTTTGAAGACTAACTCTACTCATCTCCCTGGACACTGTCAAACCACTACATCTTTCATTCATCCAGCAGCTACTTTTTGGAGTTCCTTGTTTATACCAACTACTGTGCTGAGTCCTAATAAAGTTTAATCTGAAAAAAATATTCTATGGCTTTATGGAAGGCAAATTGTTTCTTAAATCCTTTAAAGATTCACTTTTAAAAATTGAAAAAGAATTATCTGGAGAAAGTGTTTTCACCTTTAATCGGTGAGGGAATATACAAGAGGATTAAAAAAATCAATTATTTTCATTAATTTTGGTTAGGTGAAAGGTGATACAAGGAGAAAACACAAAGACTCCCAATAATTTATCATCTTCTGGGGATAGTGATAAAATGCCCTGTGAGGGAAGAACTCTCTAAAAACCAATAATCATTAAAAAATACTAGACAGACTTCTCCAAGGACTCCTCAGAGGGGCTAGACTAGAGTTAAGAGTGTTCAATAAATGGATGTGTATTAAACATTTATCTCAAACAGGATTCATTTTTCCAGAAATGTTTCTGAGAACCCTGATGAACCTCTTGTTGGCTCTGCACATCTGTTATACGCTCATGACTCTTTAGCCAGGATTCTCAGGTCATGAGGAAATGGACCTCCACAAGAGGTTTAGGCTCACTTCCAAATGGATAGCTGGTTCTAGAAGTGAAGAAGACATACGTGAATGTGAACATGGTTGTAACTCCCAGCCAAAGCTATGATTGTACTGCTTTTTCAATCCAGACCAAAACCCAGGCAGGCAACATATTGTTTAGAAGTGAGCAAACACTTTAAAATGTTCACTTCAATTTGTTGTGGTACTAGTTTGTGGCTAAGTAAATAGGCACTAGCATTAAATCATGCATTTAGACCATGGTATCACCACACACCCAGCTCTGTGACCTGGGAAAAGCACCCTTTACATCATGAAAATAATAATGACTACCCAGAGGTGTCTCCTGAGGAGTCCAATGACCTGTGGGCATCTAATGCACATCACTGTTAGCCCACTGTAAGTTGTCAATATAATATATAAGCAATGTATATTTAAGACCAATTAAATAGTGTCTTCACATTTATGAAAAAGTTCAGGAGGCCTACTACTTTTATATTACCTTTACATATAATCTTCAGTATGTTCCAATTGGGTATTGGGTCTCTGTTGATAGAAAACAGAGTTTGGCTGGCTACATGTGAATATTTTTCTATGTTTCTATTCCTCCTTTAGTAGGAACTATTGTTCACTAAATACTATAGAGAAAAAGGAGATGCACAGAATTGACATTTATAGAACACTAATAATGCCACCCTATTTTAAATGCTTGCAGAACATTACTTCTTGTCCTAAGAAACATCTACAACTTATTTTCTGTCATTTATGTTGTAAAGCTGAATTTCACATGATGCGAAGCATTTTCCTCAAATGCCTAATAAGTAGTCAGGGAAGGATTTGATTCCAGCTGAGAATTGACACCAGAATCAAAGCTTGGCCAAATCAAACAGGAAAAGAGGAAGCAAAAATACATTTCATTTTCCTGCTTGATCATTTACCCTTAATTAAATTATCACTTATACCTCACCAACTTCCAGATTTAACAAAAATACATTTGAGTTTACTTAGTCACAGATAAAATAGAACATATAGAGGTAAAATGGAGCTAAACTATAGCAATGAAGACAAATAGTCAGTGAGAAAGGTATTAAATTTTCATCAGTGTACAAAGATGACATTTAAGTTGAGACTTGACATGAACTATGACTGAGCTTCCTGGAAGAAAAAGCAAAATGAAAACCTAGTAAATTACATGATTCAGCCTAGAACACTAATTTTTAGGTGTGGTCAAGAATGTCACTTTTTTTGTTTGCTTCTTTGTCCCCCCCCCACTTCTGTTATACTGAAAATCTGAATGATTCTTGGCTAATAACTCATGTTTATTTAATGTTTATTAAATGAAACATTTACATTCATGAATGAATACTTTTAATTTTATGTTTCTAAGATAGTAATTGCATGTAATATTTATTTCTCCAAATTGTTTTTTTCTTTCATTTATAATTGCCTGCATTTAAGAAAGTAATTGTATATAGCATTCATTTCTCCTAACTTTACCTTCTCTCATTTAAAATGGATCATGATACCTTTCTTAAGGAATGTTTTCTGGTTTGAGGAGCACAATACAAATAATTTTGACTCATTACAAATGCTTTCAACTCCAACTCTCTTTAGTTAGTTCTGTCTTTAAGCTGGTAATCAAAGGAGAATCATGAGCTCATTGCATTCTATGAAGTTTAGTTTTGCTAATGTGACTTGCATGCTAGTTCAAAGATGCATGAGCATCCTTGTCCATCCTAGTGACCCTGAATTCCACTGACCCCTTACATTTTATCTATGGCCTCCTCCCACTGAGGTAAGGCCTCATGGCTGTCTGTCAGCCCTTTCTATGGAAGAACAGGATAAAACCACATAAATCATGGACATAAATGGACTTTGAATCAATCCAAGGCCTTAAGCAAATGATGGGCCCAGCAAGCATCACTGGTCCCCAAAGTGATTCTTTGACTTCCTTGAATCCTCCAGTTTAGGAGCTTCATTAAGTGAAGGTTCACATAGCCATGAGCTTAAGACACAGCTCTCCACAACTGGTAATGAGAAAGGAACACTGCAAAACAATTTGCTAAAGGGGATGGAAGAAAATAATCTATTAAGTTAATTTTGTTTCTCACAGGGCTCCCTTTAAAAAGCAAGCGTATTATGGTAGGGTAATTCTGTGCTCCCATTCTCAACTCATGAATACTATTTATGTGGGGCTGCGGGTTGTTTGTTGGCATGGGCATTTTTAATTTTGTTATTACTGGACCCTATCAGATTCCCCAGGCTACAAGTGTGTTATTGTAGGGAATATGTTTCTACTTGTTTGTTCCATCATTTTAGCTGTTATTTAATAAGAATTAGGAAAGGACAGAAGAAGGCATGAACAAAATAGAACTGCTGGTACTTTTCTGACGTTTGCCATGATTGTCAGCAATTCAGGAGAGAATAACAATAAAAAGATGAATGTATGCACTCTTACAGAAAGTGAGTATCCTTATAGAATTCATACTCATTGTCAGATGCCAGAGACATACTACATCTTCAGAAATCTCCAGTTGGAGTATTATTCAAAAGAAAACATTAAATCTTTCTGGTTAACTACATGCATAACAGGTAGGATAAAATAGTGCATTTTATTCTCTTCTTGTCATAAAATTGTCATTTAATAACTGCATCTGTGGTTGATTGGCTTACTAATATGTTCCCACCTCCCAGCAGCAGCATATCAACACTGTGAGGTCAAGAACCTTCTCAGTTTTCTTCATTATTTTATCTCTACTCTAAAACTACGTACTGCATTTAAACTCAATGCATGTTTGCAGAATCAATTGATTGTCAAATAGTGTTGGAATTAGATTTGAATCCATGATACATCAGTAAGAAGTTCTGTGATCTTGGGTACATATCTTAAGATCTCTGGGACTTTCTCCTGAGTAAAGTGGGAGTGAGGGAGGAAGAGGAACATCTATCTATAAATGGATGTAGGAAGGTCCATTCAAATTCGAGCATTTTGTGCATCATTAGCTGGAAAAAAACAAACAAACAAACAGTGAGCTGATGCAATCCTTCATGGATTGATTCGAAAGAAAAATAAATAGAATTCTGTAGAAAATAACTAAATTGCATTTAGCACAATAGAAACACAGTTTCTAGGCTGGCAGATTCCAGAGGGATGGGAAATGTTATGTGATCCATTAGATCATCATAAAATTCTGTATGACAGGAGAGTGAAAGATAAACAACGTACTCTACAAAGGTTAAGAAGTGCCTCCATTTGAGAGATCTGTGAGTTGAATATCAGTTCCCCAGACTAAAAAGGAGGAAAGATTGGAGATGTTTTCATTAGAAGAGAAAAAGAAACTCTGAAAGGGTATCTGATTTTGGATTGATCAAGGCTGAAGCATGGTCTGTGTTAGGACAATTTGAGATCAAACTAAAGAGGGAAGGTGGGTCAGATATGATGAAGTGTGCACTTTAAATAAGGGTATTTAGATTTTATGGTATAATCATCTAATATGAAGCTATCATTTAACTATGATAAAATGGAATCTAAACCAGGTGCTGTAGCAGAAACCTGTAATCCCAGCACTTAGGGAGGCTGAGACAGGAGTATTGCGAGCTCAAAGCCAGCCTCAGCAATAAGGAGGCGCTAAGCAACTCAGTGAGATCCTGTCTCAACATAATACACAAAATAGGGCTGGGGATATGGCTCAGGGGTCGAGTGCCCCCTGAGTTCATTCTCTAGTACCAAAAAAAAAAAAAAAAGAAAAGAAAAGGAGTCTAAGTAATTTGTCTAAGGGCCATGCAGCTCCTAAATGTAGAAAATGCAACTAAACTAAAATCTTTGGACACCAAAATAAATGATTCTACTGTGCTATGCTTCGCTACTGTCCAGGTTGGTTTTTTGCATAAAGGAGAACCTAAAGAAAGTCTAAATGCCAGGTTCAATAGTACATGTTGCTCAAATATTTTACCAGAACTGAGGCATAATTTTTGCTTCTAAAAAGAGTGATGCTGAACAGGAAACACATAGTTGGTAGAAGATTAACAGAAATAGATGAGGGAACAATGATGAAATAAAAAATTTTCAATGTCACCTGGCTATTTGGTCTCAAAGATATATAACTCTTATATTTTTATGTCATATTATTATAACTATATGATACTAATATATAAAGAGTATTTAACTTCTATTTTAGCTATAGTTATTTGTAAATATAAAGAGAGAAAGAAAGAGCAAGAGAGAAACAGAGAGAGGGAGAGGTGTGTCAACTTACCCAGAAACTGTCAGTTTTATTGCAACATCAAAAATTTCTAACATATGCAAAGATGGAATATGAGGCTATTTCCCTAAAATCTGAGAAGTGCTAACAATAATTCTTGTTGTTGGTATGCTATTCTTTACACCAAAGCATTCAGAAAAATTTTAACATGATTCTGTTTTATGGAGTCCCCATCTTAGCCTAAGCAGACTAAGGACACAGAAATGCAGGCAGGCATCCAAACATACAAAGAAAGTCTATCAAATAAGCACTGTCAAATATTGTTACAATAATGGAATTTTTTTGACTGTCAGTTGGGGTTGTTTATCATCTGGATATTTGAAATAACTTCTTATAAACCTTTCTTATTTTAGTATCTATTGTAGTGGTATGTGCCCTTTGTTTTTTGTTGTATTTTTGTTCTTCTCTAAGCATAGTACTATCCTATCATGAAGTTGAGGGCCCTGTTGTCTTGATTTCTTTAAGTCTTTTGCAATTATTTTATTTTATTTTTTCCAATTATTTCCTAAGTCTTTTCTTAGGAAGTGCTATTGATTTGCCAATGAGAGTAACCAAATCCCATTAAGGAAATAAGGGTGTGTACTTCTCAATCATCCATAAATGGAATTGACCTAATACTAAACTAAGCTCCAAGATAAGAATGCTACTGAAGGAGTGTTCAACGCAGATGGTCAAAGCTATTCAAATATTACATAATCCTTTATCTGCTTCCACCCAATCAGTTTCCAAGCTGTCAAACCTTTTACTTTCTGAGTTATCTGAGTGACAGGATAGGCTTGAAGTTTTCCACATTTCAAAACTTGTCTCTAAATGCAATTCCTCCATGCACTGAGTAATCATACATCCACACTTAATAAATTTCCCCTGCAACTTACTAAGCACATCAAGACAAGCTATCCTACTTAATGCCAATGGCACATCAGAAAAAATAAATAAATAAATCTTGGAAGGAAAGACTTTTCCCCGCAAGTCAATTGAAAACTTCCTTATTCATTTTAAATATTTCATTGCATTAATTTTTCAAAGCAACAAAACAAACATTCATCAAGTGAAACTAAGCATGACCCCCTCAGATTGGTACATCTGTTGCTTCCCTGCTGTGTCCCTGAATAATTCATTTTAATACATTTAAAGTATCCTCATCATTAAAATGAGCTCATTTTACAGATGAAATTTACATTCGTGGAAAGAAAAACAAAAACTGTGAGAAAGCTGACCCTGCCATAGTGTTAGTCCTCATGATTTATATTTAGCCATTTCTGTTTGCCTGTAAAGGATAGTATAGATCCATCTCCAGACTCACTGACTATTGAAAGCTTTAGTCATTTCCACAAGTGCGTGGAAAACATTAGCCAGGATGTTGTGATACCTTTCCCCCAGCCTTTGTCCCTTTCAAACACCTTCAAGGGATGCGTAGTCACTGCTTGTCTGTTTTAGCCCCTTCTAATAGATGCACCACATATACTAAATGGCATGGAGGAATCAAAGCCAATGCAGAGAATACTAATCGGTTTTTAGTTCTTGAAAATCAATCAACTTGAGCTCATCTGACGCAGTGCAGGAAAAAAATATTCAGTTTTATTCACTCCCTGCCCTTTTGAACTCTGTTAACTGGTGATCTAAATGGTTTTCTGGGAAGAGCTTAGTATTTCTCAACATTATAGAATCCCTCCCACCATCTCTTCTCTCCATCCCCATGGTTATACCGTAAGCATAGAAATGTTAGAAGTGGAAAGGAAAGCAATGAAATGGAAGAGAAGAAAAGAAACAGATTTTAGAAGTTGATAACATGTCTTTAAGCATTTTCTTTAAAGAAATTGCTTTTCATAAAAGTGTGGCAAGTACAATTTTAATGACATAGAATCCAAATAATAAAATGATTTATAAGATGCTTTCTACACAAGAATTTGTCACAATATTGGCAATTGCAGAGTATCAGACCTCAGGGGTTATATATAAGAATTATACTCCAACAACTATTTTCATATTAATGATTAATCATAGCAATGTAATTTTAAAATTGTGTAGTATTATTTTCTAAGGAACCAAAACAACATGTGTATGTATATTCAGTACTGCCCATCCTTCTTTAGTAGAAGTAGAATGTAAAAACACAATGAAAACCTTTTTGTTTTCATGGTGATTGGTTGATATCTTGTTTTGTAGAAATTAGTCTTTGAAAATATACCATATTTTCTTTTTCACACTATCTTGATCTGTTTTGGGGTTTGTTAAAATTTCCCAATTCACTTGATCCCGTTGTCAGGAAAAAAACGATCTAGATTTCCCTCTTCTCAGAAACAGGGAAGTAGTATGCCCCTACCTCCACCTGTTATCAAAGTAAAGGAATCATAAGTCATGATAGTTTTACCATTGAAATGAAGCCAACAAGTATGCTAATGAAGGATAGTTTAAGAAAATTTTGCATTATTTTTTTTGAAGTTGAATCAAAAGCCAAAGAAACATTAATGTTTCTTACTCTAAAACAGCAATGCAGACCAGGCTTGGTGCCACATGCTTATAATCAATCCTAGCTATTCTGAAGGCTAAGGAAGTTCAAGTTCAAGATCACAAGTTCAAGGCCAGCCTCTGAAACTTAGCAAGACCCTACTTCAAAATAAAAATTGATAAGGGCCAGGGATGTAATTCAGAGGTAGAGTGCTTGCCTAGCATGTGCAGGCCCTGGGTTCTATTTCCAGGACTGAAATAAAAATAAATAAATAAATACTGCAGTGGATGTCAGTGCTCCAGACCACTTGGAGACTCCACTGTGACTCAGTTATGTTACATGTACTACACTTGAAGAGTCATTGCTCTTAATTTCAGCTTCCTGGCTTAAGAAAAATACCAGCTAAACAAGTATAAATATTTTATTTCTTCTTTCTCCCTCATTTACGTAAGATGTTTTTCTCGACCATGAAAGAAAATACTTTCTAGGGCAAATTTATTCTCATCATCTTGTTTTTATGGCACTAGTAAATTATGGCCTTCCAGGAATTTTTGCTCCTTTTCTCTTCTTTATAAAAGCTTGAGTGGAAAGATCCTTGACGACTGGCTTGGGTGAAAATTCTTACTACTTCTCTTCAGCATCTCCCTGTCTTAATTTCCTCATTCATAAAATCAGGCCACATATACCTACCTTTTTGGCTGTTATAAGAATTACAAAAAAATATGTATATTCTTAATTTCCAAACTCTCATTTGATTTTAAATGAGATAATCTGCACTTGGGAAAATATGGATCTCATATATTTAGTATCGGGGATGTTTAGGTTTGGATGTTTTGATTGTTTTTTCCTGGTATTTTTCCATCTCTTATACTTTTGCTGTATTATTAAAATTGGGGAGGAAATTGAGGTATAAACTGGGAATCATTAAGAAACATTTAATTACCAACACATGAGTCTACCTTTGGGCCATTGCATTAGTAGCAGAAATGACCTTTAACACAAGGGTATGGATAAATACACAGTTATATATAATATGTCTTGGTTCTGATGATAGAAAAATTATGCCTGACTTCGATTATTTTGAGAGTGGGATTTAAACAGTTTTGGGTTACAATTTCTTCTAAGTATAACCCACTGCCATTGTTATCACGTGTCAGTGTAGTGAAGCATTAAATTATTTCATCTTATATCTGCATTTTATTTGTTCGTGTTTTATTTATAACATGCTACATATTTTTATTTATAACATGCTACATAGCATTCACTGTGGTTTCACCATTTACCACATGAGGCTGAGTGTGCTAGTACCTTTTATCTTTATTACAGTGCCCTTTCCACCTTAACCAGCATTATGACCAGTGGAAATGGAAAACTCATATGCTCTTTTTGTAAAATTTATTTTTATTTGTTCTTTTAAGATATACATTACAGTAGAGTGTATTTTGGCACATTATTCTTACATAAAGTATAACTTTTTCTAATTAGGACCCTATTCTTGTGGTTGTAAATGATGTGTAGTTACCCTGGTCATGTATTCAAATACAAGGATAGGCAAGTAAGGTCTGATTCATTCTACTGTCCTTCCTATTCCCTTCCCCCTCTCTTCCCTTCATTCTCTTTTGTCTAATCCAATGGACTTTTTTTTTTTTTTTTTTGGTACTGGGGATTGACCTCAGGGGTACTTGACCACTGGGCCACATCCCCAGACCTATTTTTGTGTTGTTTCTTAATGCAGAGACAGGGTCTCACTGAGTTGCTTAGTGCATCACCATTGCTGAGGCTGGCTTTGAACTCTTGATTCTCCTTTCTCAGCCTCCCAAAGTGCTGGGATTACAGGCATGCGCCACTGTGCCTGGCTTCCAATGGACTTCTATTCTTCCCCTTCCCACTCTTCCTGTGGGTTAGCATCTATATATCAGAGAAAACATTTGGCCTTTGTTTTTGATTAAGGTGGAGGGCTTTCAGGAGATGGGACAAGAAGGTGAATTTTCTGGAAATCTGACCCAGGGTTTCCTCTGAAAATCCTGGTATTGGAGCTCTGTGATATGATACCATTTGAGCCTCCTGGCTCTTTGAGGGGGAAAAAAAATAGTGTTCTTTGTTTTTGTATAGATTAAAATCCTGAGGCTCAGAAAGATTAAGTGACAGCCAAAATCCTAGTTATGTGGAATAGTTATAGTCAAGATCCTTCAAATCTCTTTTCCTTTTCAATAGTTGTGTGGAATCAGAAAAATTCACATTTTAGTTTGATTCTGCCACTTTCTATCTTACAGATGTGAGCAAATGAGTATTATTATTTATATAATTCATGGCAATATCTCACTACTATGTCTATTTCCTATTGTTTTAAGTTTGAAATTAAATGGTTACTATGAAGATGCTTCATGAAAAATTCAAAGTACTAATTAACTATAAAACATTATCATTATTGGCAACATAAAATACTTTGTCTCTGCCCATCCCTACCATAGTATCACAACAATGATTTATGTTGAGAGGAAGTTTATAAAGGGGTGTTGGTGATAAAAGCTACTGTTCTTTAGAACATGTAGGACCTTAATGTAGTCTTTGTAGTTTGCAAATTGATTGCATATAGAGTTTCTTAGACTAGAAACAAAAATGTATTTTTATCAACAAATCAACATAATTATATGTGTGTGTATTTGTGTGTGTATGCATATATATATACACAAACTTAAACCACCTCAAGGTACAGATAAGTTGTGATTATAGACAAGAAACTTATTTTTAAACTATTGGAGAGTAAGTTGTAGATATGTATATAGATTTATAGGGACTGGGAGTGTGGCTCATTGGTGGAGCTGTACTTGGCATGGAGTAGGCCCTTGTTTCCATCTCCAGTATCAAAAATAGAGAAAAAAAAAAGACAACTACTGTAATTATTATCAAATGAGTAATTATTAAGTCAAATCACATTTAATTTGGCAATATTTTATGCATCCAGAGTGGATAGTGAGCTATTTTATTCTTACATATGTATTTTTCTTCTGAACTGCATCTGATTTTTTTTTATAAAAGTATACAGAAATTATTAGCCAATTCCATCATTCCAGTTAAGAAATTCATGTCAAGTTGTAACATTTGCTCTGGATTACCAGGTTGTGTTGAAATCATTTTTTTGTACATTTGACAAAACTTGGCATGTTCACCACTTCTCTAAAATAAAAGTAAGAAAATTCTTTGTGTTTTTCTCTTCATAGTGGATTAGGGATAATCATGTTTGAGGTAAACCTAGTTAAGAAGAAATATATGAAAGGAAGGTATATACCTAGATGTATCCATAGATACTTTGGATGTGTAATGTCCACCAAAGGCCTATGAATCAAAGTCTTGCTCCCCAATCCATAGTACTGTTAAGACAGTGGATCTTTTAAGAGATGGGCACAAGTGGGAGGAAGTTAGATCATTGGGGTGTGCCCTTGAAGGGCATAATGGGACTCCTTCTATCTCTTTTCCATATCCAGGGCATGCGGAAAATGGTTTGCTCTACAGCATACTCCCCACATGGCCTTCAAACAATACTGCCAACTGACCATGAACTGAAATATCCAAAACCGTGAAACAAAATAAAACTCTCCTCCTTTAAGTCAATTATCTCAATTATTTTGTTATAATACATGGAAATCTGATTAACAAAAACAGAATCATAAAACAAGCCCAATTAATGTATAATTATAGAATTTATGGACTTATATTCTGTTTACTTTAATATTTTTAATTACATGCTGAGAAATTGAAAGGCAACCCAAAGCTTTCTAAATGGCAGAAGAGAAGCCTATATGTGTTTTGAGTTGATCCCTGTAAAATTAAGTACACTTTGTGCCAATCATTTCTAGTCAATTCTGTTATTACTCTTATGAAATAATAAACTCTGATTTTTGATAAATAGCCTATACTTCTAACACTTTGAGATTTGCATTTTTAAAAAATGCTGCCATATCTTAATGTTTATTTGTAAAAATTAGAGTTTGGCCATTTTTCCACATGAAGTTTCCATTTCTTGATTTCTTCCTGTCAAAAAGCCATTTTATTCACTTTCAGACTATGGGATATTTTTTGTAATATATGAATGAAGATATCAGTTGCTTTAAATGTTATAATAAATAATACACCTTATGATAGTTTATTATAATTCCTAGGCAAAGATCAATATATGTGTGTGAGGGTGGATTTGTGCTGAAATTCTGAGGAATACTTACTGAATCATTGTAATTCTCTATTCAGAAACTACTAGCAGTTATGTTAAATGTGGTTTGTTTATTATCTGTCCTATGGGTGTTTGAATTGCTAAGTACATTCAAAATGGACAAGTGTAAAGAGATTATTGTTCTCTTAGGGGTATCCAGAGTTGGTCACAAATTCTCTCCCTCTACTTTAACTGCCTTCTAATATCGTTTATCAGCACCATTTTTTCAAAATATATAAAGAGTAAGAATGAATTAAAAAATAGCTTGTTATTTTTCATTCCAAGATAGAACAGATTTTTTTAAAACTTATTTGATATATGAGCTTCTTTCTCAGAGAACTGGTAACCCACAGACAGAGCCAAAGCCTCAGAAAAGAACCCAGGCAAAGAAATAATACTGATATTTCGGAAGTACAGAATTCCTTTTGAATCACTTGTGGTTTTTTTTTCCTGTCATTTTGATATCACTATGTCACTGTGCAGTTCTTTCAAGCCAGTTAACTGGATTCATCCACGAGCTGTCCTCTTGATAATTTAAGCCAATGAGAGAGAGTGTAGATGTGGGTAGTCTGTTTTGACAGATGATCTAAAAGTTGCACAGAGAAGTGTGTATTAGAATATGCTATATTTTCTAGAAGAGTTATGCTTCAAATTTGGGATAATTTTGCCCTTTTATTGACCATATATGGGGGCAGAGTTTTAATGGATAAGGATGGCATCTAATAAAAATTTTTAAATCTGCTTTAGTAAGTTGTACAAAAACTTAACAGAGTCCACAAGTAAAATGTGAAATTTTATGGAGCAAGAAAAATTACAGAGATAATGATTACTTTAGTCTCTTCACCAAGTCTTTCAGAGATTTCAGCCCAGTATATGATGGCTCATCAATAATAATTACAAAGCAATGTCAAATTTCTGGATCATGATGGATTCTATCTTACTTTATTCAAGTACATCATGAAAAACAACTTTTCATTATTCTAGGTGAAGTCCTGAATATTAATCAAGAAGATACGCTTCTTAAATCTATTACTTTTCACAAATTAACTATTTGTAGTAGATTTTGAAAAAAGGATTTGAATTCTTTTGTAATGCAGTTTGAGTGGAATTCCCCCCCTATATTTATAAATGTCTGAGTACAGAAGATGTGTACTGTTTGCTTCCAAATAACAAAATCCATCCATTTTGGCTATGTGCAATATAAATCTGCAAGTTGGGTGTCTGGAAAATATATGCTTTAATCTACAGATGGACAATTAAGTAAAAAAAAAATCTTTAGAAGCAGAAAACAGAAATGGCATATCTTGCTTCCCTAACAGGACAGAGCTACAAGCATCAGTAATAAAATAATAAGAACACAAAACTGTCAGCATCAAGATGGCTTTTCATATTGCTACATGACAAAAATGCCACTGCCTCACTATCAAAGCCACTGTTTTTTTTTTCTTCCTACTTTGCATAAATCTAACTCCTAAGCTTTCCCAAATCCTTTTCAAAAGGAGGCTGGACTTTTAATACATTAATAAATAAAATATTTTGTAGGATCCCTACCAAGACACAGAATCATATCTGAGGGTAATTTTTCTCTTTGCATTAAAATTTAAAAGAGGCATAACCATAACTATTGACTCAAAATCCTATATGCAGGGTTCTGTCCCATAGAAATACTAGCATCCATGCCTACAGATGTTTGGACAAATATGTTCACTGCAGCATTTTGGTAAAATAAAAATAAAAACTTGCATTATAACTCAAATGCCTGTTAATTATAAAATGATCTTTAAAACTTGATAATATCCTATAAAATACTACACAGAACTTAACAAAAGAATGAGATGACAATGTGATGACCTGGACAGATGTTCCATAGAATATTATATTGCAGAAGAAGCAGGTATGGATCAATAGAAATAGTTTGATCCCATTGCAAAAATGAAACACTATTTGCATGTGTAGGCCTGTGTGTTTTTAATATCTATTTCATTTGTGTGGAAAAGGAAAAACTATAATCGTCCTATACTAAATCCTAATTCTTTTCTTTTCTTTCTCCTACAACTTAATCCCACATTTCTGGGTGCTCCCCCCACCCCCATTGCTAAGAAAAATTGGCTCTGCCTATACAAAACCAAATGCAGTTTTTTTCAAATTAGTGCTACCAAAACTTAAGTTTTGTAATAACCCACATACCACATTGTGGGTGGATTGGTTTCTCCAATACCAGTTTTACTGCACAGCCTAGGAATCTATGATTTATGGCATTGAATCCTTATCATTCATTTAAAACACAAGTAATAGGTCACCACTTGGTTATCACCACGCTTCAGGGTGTCACATTACTTGGGGTCATTTCTGCTGCTCATTCCCTTTGTTAGACATGTCAGCAGATAATATTCATATTTTAATACATCACTAGCTGAGCATCAAAGTCTCATAACTTTCTCAGCTCTCTCTTTCCTGCTATTTGCTCACTGACCTTTTGCAAATTTAATTATTTGTGCCCAACTTGGTTTCTTCTCTCATTCTTTTTTCCTATTAATGTATCGAATGTAGAATTGATATTGTCAACCAGGCAATGGAATGTGCTCCAGGAAATCTTTTGCCTTCTCCAGCCAAGTGACAAATGAAAAGCAAAATGCTAAAGGATTTTGCAGCTTGAAACACAGAGCGGCAAAACAAGGATATAATCATGAGGTGTGGGCATAATGTGGTTATTTCTCCTCTGCAGGGAGGAATTTCACACAATACATGGAGATTTTCTGATCAAATATTCAGTAATGTACCCATAATGAAACACCATCATGAAAATGGGTTAAATAATTTAACATCTGGTTGACCTTCACCTTTTATAATAAGGCATCACAGTGTGGCTCATCCTGATGCGTGCTTGGTTATCACTTAGACCTGCTCAGTTATTTTGAAAATTATAAAAAAGAGAATACAACAAGAAAATCCTCACAACTAGGTAGGACCTATACATAGGATAACATGGTTTCGAAAGCATTAAAATGAGAACAGAAATCCTGATGTCTTAATGAAATTGAGAGTATTTTTAAGAGTATTTTAAGAACTCCTGTTGAACACTGTTTATTTAAGGACATTAGGGACAAAATAATCCATGAGGAAACACTGATCCTGAATGTCATTTGTTGCAGTGATGGAAAAGTACCGGGATTCTCCTTCCCTTTAATAACAAGAATGATTCAAAGATTTTATTAATATTGGTTTAATTTTATTTCCTGACAGTCAGTAGAGAAGATAAAATAAAACTTAAGAATGAGAAAAGAATCCTGTGTCACTGTCTCAGACTTCAAAAGTTGAATGGAATTATAACTTTAAACTAATTATTGATACAACAAAGAAACAAATGTGGAATTTACCTAAAATTCCCTTTTAGCAATTTATGAAATTCATTTGTGATAATATTTTTGGATCATGGGGATTATAAGGTACAACTTTTTAATGTATTTTCCCCACATAAGTATACATATAATTGTGATGTTGATGTATCAAAAGCATTAAAAGATAAACTTTGGCACATTGAAATATTAGTGTTTATTTGAGCATCCAGCAATTCTTGAATCAGGCAATGCTGCTAACCATGCAAGGGAACAACTTTGCAGGAGAATAAAGATTTCTCTTTATACCCAGTGCTGGATTCATGGCTGAGACGTCCATCACAAAGGTCAGATTAACAAGGACAGATTAAAATATAGATCTATTTAAGTTTTATGTGACACAGGAACCTTTAGAAATTAAGATGGACAAAACCAGGAATGAGGATATTTGTATGGAATGTTTCACTGGAGGACAGTGTGCTGTAATGTAATAAACTGCGCGATTCAGCAAGTCCTTTTGTTAAGAATTTCTCTGTCCCTGTCTTTGGAGTAGAGGGTGTTCCTTTCCTTTGGATAGAAGGAGGGTGCCTCTTTTGGATGGTCTTTGTCCTGCTCCAGGGGAGAAAGGAGCAAGACCAGAGAGGCATTCTTGCTCTGCTGTTTCCTCAAATGTCAGAATGCCATTTTGGGTCTTTCCTACCATGAACCCCATGAACTTTTGTAAATTGTTAAAAGAAATAAGAAATAAAATATTTTATTGGTTAAAACATAAAATCCCCAGTTAGAGGTTAGTCGGTGTTTTCTGATTGTTTAAGCTTCAGTTTCTTTTTCCTATTTACATTGAAGTGGGTCTACCTTTGCTTATGTAGGAGCCTAAGGCACTATAGTTTATCAGTCTAACAGCCTCTCAATTCATCCTTTTAAACAAAAGTATTTAGGTTTCCATTTGTGTACATTAATTTTTCTTTTATTTTCCCCAAAGGGGAAATGGACAAAGAGGATCAGTGTTTAATGAGTAGGCAAAACAATATTAAATGTGCATTTTGGGGAAAGTTATTAAAGATTATGTATACTTAAATCCTTTTTACAAATAATGAATTTGATTCTTTGGCAGTAGGGAATTTCATTCCTATTCTATCCATAATAAAGAACTCCAACTACATGGAAATGATGTGAAATGTGAATTATGTATCAGTAATATGATAATACTTATTGTATCAGCAATAAGAACTCCAACTACATGAAAATGATTTAAACTGTGAGTTGTTTTCAAGAAAAGGATTCTGCACAGTGGAAAAAAACATTAAAATCCCAAGGTGTTGCCTTTGCTTCTTTTATCCACATGGACCTATGCACGTACGTATGATACTAGAATTAATGAAAGCGTGTTTGTGCAACTTTTGATTCTAGAATGAGACAATGTTGATTTATTATTAATGAGGGTCTTCAACTATGTCAACCCTTCCCACCTATGCCAGTTTTCATGATTAAAATTAAAAGGTAATCTTACATTTGATTGATCAAAGTTTGTTTTTTGTTTCTTGGTCTGTTTTAATAGAAGGCAGGCAGCTTATTTCACAGTTTAGGACTGATTTCCTGTGAAGCTGGCAATGTTAGGCTGCAATGCTTTCTAAAAACTGAAGAAAATAACTTTCATCTCAGTAATTTTGGAGGGAGAAATGAAGAGCATAAGTAACATCTGTCAAAAATAAAAAATTCTGTCACCCCTATCACTCCCATCTTGGTTCTTACCTTTTTCCTCCACTGGTTAGATATTTTCAGATTCTGTTTTATTTCATTTTATTAGAATATTGACTTGGTATATTTGCAAATGCGTTGTTTTATTGGGGAAGCATCATTTTCAGATTATCAGAGTCAAATAGGACATTATAGTTAGAGATATAAAGAGAGCACAATCACTGGATTATAATATACACCTTCATTAATTGAAGTGAGAATTTTCATCTTGATTATAATTAACACAATGTTTCCTTTAAAACATAACAAGCTGGAAAGGTGACCTAGGTAAGTAAGAAGAGACAAGATGAGGAATGTTTAATTAGAGAGGTGAGCCCTTTCAAGCTCACCTTCTCCACATCTCAGTTATAATTCTTTTATTCATATCTTTAAAGTCAAACTTAATCTGGAATCCCTTTATGTTCTCCTGGTAGCATTAGATACTTTAACATTGTGACATATTTCATTTTATGTGAATGCTTGAACTCTTCCAACTGTCTTGGAGCTGTTTTGCATGTAAGATTCCTTCCGGAAGGCATTTCAAGTACACATACAAACACATGTGTATACATATATATCACCCTGCTGTGGCTCTTTACCCTCTCAAAACTTCCACACCAGTCTTAAAGAAAGTGCAGAGCCTTACTTCCTTACTCAATGTTTAAAGAGGAGAATTTTACAGAGACCCTTATTAAGAGCTTGGAAATGTGTGTTTGTTGTGGGAATACTGAGTATTGGTGCTTGACTTCAACTCGAGAAAGGGAAACCCAACTGGGATAACACGCTTCCCAGTCATTCAAAATCTAAATGGTAAGGTACCAATGAACAACTGTTTCAGTGGCAGGATCAGGAGGCTGGTATTGTACTGGGATCCAACCTGCCCATCTAATATTTGGGGTAGAGGCATATTTAAAGGAAGGTTAAGCTCAGGAATCGGACTTTTACCTGGAATCTGAGACCTGAATCAGAGCCCTGAATTAGGATTAGGATGTCTTTTTAGAAAATAATGGTACTGCAGAAACCACGATGTACTACACAAATATTTGAAGTTGGTATCTCATTTTCCATCTTTTATGAGGCATTTTTGAATGAACTGTAAATGTTAGGATAATAATGCTAACTTAGGAAGTTTTTTTTATTTAACAAACTGCTGTCATTCATCCCTTCTTCTAGAAGGTAAAATTTCAGAATCTGTGTTTCCTTCAAACATCCTAGTGATGTTTGGAAAGGAGGTCTTCCTGATTACCACTTTAAAATTAAATCAAAAAGCCCTTAGGACCATGGAAATAATCATTTGAAATTTCTTAACATGATATATTTTTAACATTTTGTATAATTCTCACTGTAATAAATTAAAATACTCAGAAGTCTATAGAGTGAACTATGTAAATCCAAACATTTGTCCATGCCAAATATAAGAATATATAGATTTGAACCATAAATAGAAATAGACATTTTTTGGAAATTTTTGTTTGTTTGACAATATGTAATATACATTTTGAAATGGCAGCATTAGATCTAACTCATTTTTAAATGATTCTGTACTGTTATTCATATAGTTTACTTAACCATCTCTCCATTTTTGCTCTAATAAAAACAATAATTTACTTTTTAAATACCTTAACCATACTATTTAAGTTCTTTACATGTAGGTTCTAATTTAAACCCTGGATCAACTCTAGAAAGAGGAAACACTACTTTAAAGAGTACTTTTACATATATACAATGCTATATATTTTGGTGTTTTTGTTACAGGGATTGAAATGTGATAGGGCAAGTGCATTGAACACACAAATAGGTCTTGCTGATTTCTCCCTCCAATTTACAAAAAAACAAAATTACACCTAGAATCATTCCTTTGTGAAGGTTCACTATTTTACAGATGAAAATTTCAGGGCCTTTCTATAAGCAGAACTTTCTTCTCCTACCAAAAATCCTTTAGCTTTGACGATTCCAGAATGAATCAGAGTTAAAACAGTTTCTTGAGGTTGGTTGAATGTGCGAGTTTGGTGAGCTGTTAATCAGCACTCTAAAAGCTCTTTATCTTTGATTCACCACTCCTACCAGCCACATGATAGTAAGAGAATATTGTTTCTAAGAGATTTTTGAAAGCGTTGCATAGATCATTTGGTGAGAACTGATGTCTAGCAAAAGGCAACCTGAGCAGTAGTAGAGCACCTACTCCTATAATGGTAAAAAAGGTCATCCAGGCAGAATTGATGGAGCATAACCTCACTCTATCCATCCTCCATCATCACCCTGGCACAGTACTGGGGTGCCCGGTGTGGCATCTCTACGTGAAGCACAAAATAAGAATAGATTTCATTGTCATTTCACTTTGGGCACAGTAATAAATATCAAGTATGGTCATATAATTCCCAGGTCCCTAAATTCTCTATTTGCACTCTTTTCCCCCTGTACCCAAACCCTTAGCCATAGCCCATTCTGCCTACCCTTTGCAATTGTTTCCTCTTTTACAACTTTAAACACTTAAAACAATAGTTGTTTTTCATTTTTTCTTTCTTTAAGCATCCAATTTCTCCTTAGGAAAATATAAAACATTATAATATATTGTTACAGTATATTGTTAAACAGCATATTAAAATTTATAGTCAATGTGTTGTTTGAAGTTGAAGGCAATTATTGTAATCCCTCTGAGCCTCAGTTTGCCCTTTGTTATAATAGAGTTAAAAACAGTATTATGAAGATTAATTGGCTAAGGTATCAGTTTTTATTGTAGCTATTACTATCTGTAAGAATTAACTCACTAAAAAATTTTAATCATGCCAAAGTCCATTTTGGTGGTGGTATAGGAATTGTGAATTCTAATCCACACCCACATGCAAGAATTCAAACCTGTTCTTGATCATTTCAAGGGCCTCCCTGTCCTCCACTGGACCCTTTTCCTCTCATTTAGCAGGAGAGGGAAGAAAGTACACAGGGTTGCCTGATTGACAGAGCCCATTGATTATGTACACCTTCCCACACAAGTTTCACTGAACAGAACTCCATCATCTGACCCAATACCTTAAATGAAGGAGAGCTGTGGAACTGTAATCTGGTTATATGCCCAGGAAAAAGAGAATACAGATGTTGGTAAATATTTCAGCAAACCTCTACAGCAATTATCATTTGGATATAAAACCAACATATTTTTATTAATTGGCACAACTTCTAAGCATTCCTTTGATTGTTATTTGCTTTGTTGAAGTTCAATACAGCCAAGCCCAGAAATCAAAGGTTCTTAGAGTGCTTGGAAACAATTTAATACAAAGATATTATTATGAATAACAGTGCAGTTCTTTTAATTTAGGCCCAAAATGTCATCTTTAAAAAAAAAAAGATGGCTCTGAAAAACTTTTGCGAGCTAGAATAATTGGCACAGAATGCCTAAGGTATTTTTGCTATCAATCGACACCTAAATAGAAAGCTTAGATAGATACCAAGTATCTCTCATTAGTTATGTCTTTAAAAGGCACATTTTGAAAGAAACAAATTGAATCTAATAATTGTGTGTTCTCTTAAATTTTCATTACTGCTGATTGAACCTGAAAGTAGAAGTCAGCCCATATTTAGGAAAGCAAACATCAGAAATAAAAAAAGCCTTTGGTCAACATGTTTAATATAGAAAAGTAGGTTTATTAGTACAATGTCATCTTTCATTTGGAACATTATATTCCTACTGGGAACTATGTCTATATGAGCTGATGTGGAAAGAGAATGAACTGTTTGAAATAACTTTTGAAAAGAAATAGAATATTTTTAAAAAGGATAAGTATGAAGAATCATCATGGATTCAAAGGTATACTTTTATATTTTTCTTAGAATAGATGTATTATTGAACCACCAATGCATTCATTCATCCATTCAACCATTATTGAAGATTTATTGCACATCTGTTATCAGATATACTCTATATTAAGTCATAGCTGTGTATGGGAAATTGTCCTTAATACCAAACTCAATTTTTCAGAAACATTCTGATTTATGTTTACCTATACATAAATATGCAAATCGATATAGTTAAAATGAGAGAGAGAATTAGTTGATATCAAATTAACCTTATGCTATTTAAGAACAAGAAGCTTGTTTAATATTCAAGTTCTGTTTTTCTTTGAAAATCTTAACTTTAATTAATAATTGTTGTAGTACCTCCCAGAGAAGTTGTATCAATTTTCTCTTTCAGAAACAATTTAAAGTTGTATTTTTTATTCTTTCTTCAGTAACTTGTTCAAAATATTTCATTGTTTAATGGGTGAAATATATTTCAAGTTTAATTTCATCATAACTGTGAGGTTACGTGTTTTTTTCATGTTTTTTTCTCACATATCCTTTTTCCTGAGTTCCCTTAATAATTTTTGTCAATTTTCTTAGATAACCTTGAATATTGCTTGAACTCTACTGATAGAATTTTTCTCAATAACTTGGGCTTGCATTTGAAATCAGTAATACCTTTATAAAACGTATGATTGTTGATGATGGTAATCTATCAACATAGATGCTTTGAAAAGTGTAATATTCACCTTAGTATGCAATGTTCATTTTCTCCATGGAATTGGGATAAAACAAAAGACTATTAGGCTGCAATCAACCAAACATACCATCAATATTGGTTAATTTCTATGGTCACCTAAATTTGAGTTGGAAAATAATAATCAATTTGCCTTCTATTTATTTGGCATTCCCTAAAAATACATAATAGAACCTTCCATTTAGTTTAATGTTTAAAAAATTAGTTATATTGAACTAAAATGATTCAAACAAAGGTATCATCCTCATGGTAGTAACCTTTGCCATTCTTAAAAATAGTAACTGTTGAATTTTATTATCAAAGTCCTATTTAACAGGAATGCAAAGTAGTAATAAACCTAAAATTTTTCAAAACATTTCATGATAGAGTAAATTCCTAATGCAGGAAACATTAATAATGTAAAACAAAGAAATTTCTCCTACTGGTACCCCACAAAATTAAAAAAATATATCAGTGATTTGTACCGTGTTCTTTGTTTGGTACTGTCAAGTCAAACATGAAGTATTCCAGTCCCCTCTGTCTCTCCCAGGGTAGCCAGACACTCTCCTGAAGCAATGTGTTTCCTGCCCTAGCAGGTTGTTCTCCATTAACACATATTCTTGATCATGTATCATAGAAGTTGGCAAACTTTACTTGAAGGGCCAGATAGTAAATATTTTAGGCTTTGTGGATTATAAGTTTTCTCTGGCAGCTACTCAAATCCCTTATGGTTCAAAGGCAGCAATAAACAAGATATAAACGGATGGAAGTGGCTGTGTTCCAATAAAACTTTATTTACATAAATAGGCATCAGGCAGTTTTGGCCCAGGAGAATAGTTTGCCAACTCTTGATGTGTTATATTAGCCAGTAGGTTTTTAAAATGTTTGAATAGCATCAAAGTATATTTTAGCAATTTTTTTTACATTGAATATTATGTTTTCAAGATTTATTCTGATGGGCATTTGTGGACATAGTACATTTATTTAACATGTTATGCAAAATTGTTTGTTTAATCTTGTAATGATAAGCATTAATTTTATTTTCTATTTTTTTCTGTTATCAGCAATGCTGAAATGGCCATCCTTCAACTTTTACCCTGTGCTTATTTATAAAAGATTCTGTGTGGTACCATACTTGCAAAATACTTATCAGAGTCTCTGCCTAACTTAGCAGCTTGAGAGAGATTTTCTAATAGATGAAAATCGTGGACAGAGGAGATCAGTTGTTTTGGTGAATCTGGACAGATTGAAAGAGCTAAAGTCATCTCTTAATTCCTACCAGTCTTGTATTAAATAGTAGAAGAAATTACTGA
Source organism: Geosciurus inauris (assembly GCA_004024805.1). Classification (NCBI taxonomy): domain Eukaryota; kingdom Metazoa; phylum Chordata; class Mammalia; order Rodentia; family Sciuridae; genus Geosciurus; species Geosciurus inauris. The sequence goes on from PVHX01003150.1 coordinate 55,806, forward strand.
ATTTAAACATTGTGTTCTATTTATTTAATTGACAAGTTGTGAGAACACAAGGAATTTGTTTTAGCAGTGACAGTTTACACCCTTTCTGGCTGTAAAACTCATGGATTTTCAGCAAAAGGCATTTGATAAATTCCTTATTAATTTTTCCAGTAGTTGAACCAAGTGCTGTTTTGTATTTCTTTCTTTTTTTGTTTTCTTTCGCTGTTTGTACATCTAAAGTCTGATTTTGATGTTCCTCTTGGGTTCAAACCAGCTAAGTGCAAATGATAACATTCATCTGAGTCAAATTTAGCTATTTATTAATTCAGAATACAAGTATCTTTTTTTTGCCTTAAGATATGTTCTTTCACCTATTAGGACTTAGTCTGCAAGATTCTGTCATTTAAAATGCTTTCATTATAATGCAGATAAACTACTACTGGACAGATGGTGAAATGTGTTACTTTCTTAACTATTATGGCATGTGGTGCTACAAGGTTTTAAGAGTACAAAAGGGAATACAATAATTCTCTTTAGTACTAATTTTCTTCCCTAGGGGCTGCTGTTGATACCAGATTCCTCAATGCTTTTCTAGGGATATCAGTGCCTAGAACAGTGACATTTTATAATTGGAGCAGACTGACTTTCTGTAGGAGTAAAAATGTAGAATACAAGGTTATATATCCCCTGATTGTTTTTCTGCTCTAATGGGATACATTATCCAAATAGCTGTGTGTGTGTGTATGTGTGTGTATGTGTGTGTGTGCATGTGTGTGTGTGTGTGTGTGTATACACATTCATTTGTGATCATTGATAGATACTTTTAGAGTAAGTTTTCATGGAGTTCAAGCATCCAGGACCTGTTTGGTTTTTCTCCTATTTATCTAATGTTTTGCTTAGGTTATGAAGAGTTTCCTGATTTCTACAACTTTCTTTACTTTCATTTATTCTAGCACTTTGCATTTCTTTAATTATTAATCATGACCTCTATCTTGTGTGAGCTCCCGGGCTTCCTGATTCTTCCAATCTGCATTTCAGGTTTGCTTTTACACCTAGAAATGGTCCTCAGAGCTATTCCAAAGGAACTCAGATGGATGACATGACCTCAGAACAGAGCAGGATATCAGTCACTCAGTACTTAGATATGCAAAACTGAAAAGTTGGATTACAACTTTGTCTCACTCTGAGGTTTTTGCATCAGAGCAGCAGAAGTGATAGTTGCAGTTATTAAGTTCTTGTCTGGTTCTTTCTGGTTAGCACATTAGATTCTGCGGTAATGTGTCTCCATTTTTCTTGTTATTAGAAGAAACCTGCTAAACAAGTGATCAGAATAGAATATGTTTTACTCTTTTCCTCAACACTCAACTAAGTTACTCAACTCCTAGGTAACATTATTCCCCCAACACACATTCATTCATTGGGTCATTACTTCCAACTCAAATATGTAATATTCATTTTTCATTTATATAACTTGCATTTTGCAAACTGCACGGGGTGATAACCCTGCAACACTAGGTTTAAAGCTGTCTTGCATATTTCTGTGTCAGACTGCAGAGTATTCCTTTCTTTTTCACACTTGCTCAGACATTCTTTATTCTTCAGGGCATTATGTGCCATTTACCACTTCCTGAGTCTGAGTGTGTGACTGCAAGTGTTTGAGAGTTTTATTCCTCCTTTCCTTCAGACCAGTGACTGCCTAATTTTAAATGGACTATTTGTGTCAGTTTCCCAGTTTAATCCCTGTTGCCGTGATTAAGTAGTCCAAAACATTCTTCAATGACGTCTGAGGCTTTGAAATTTAAAAGTAAATTGCTTCTGGGAAAAACAAATCAAACTTGCACTGCAGACCTACAGAAAGTGCATTAAAACATATTACGCTGCACTTTCTTGGTGGAATAAATTGAGAGTCACAGTAATGTTTCTTCTAGCAATGTCAGATTCTTGGACACTTCGATTAATTTTGGCTTTAGATTGAGTTTCTCTCCAACACTCCACTCTCTATTTGATGTGTATACATTTTTCAATGTATCCAATGACAATTTATGCCATAAATTATTGGCTTGGGGGCCAATGATCCAAAGTAGAAAGGTAAAGCAATATACTAAAGGAAGTGCATGCAAAAGATATGGATTTGATTTGATTTCCCATTACAGTTTTGCTATGTGACATTGGGCAAACTGTGCAACCTTTGCATACCTTCATTAATACCGCTCTCCTTGTCTATATGTGGTGGTGTCATGGTTACCATATTACAATGGAGAAATTTGCTCTAGTGGAGGGTGTTAGGTTGATAGTAAAAAATACTCTGAACTCTGCCAGTGTTTTATGTATACACTACATGCCCTATTTGAAAAAACTGGAAAGGATAGCTTAGCAAAGTGGAATCCATATCTTTTGTTGCTTCAGTTAGGAAATTAAAAACCTCACTCTTTGTAAAAATGAAAAGAATGAATATTTACATTTTTAAATTTAGATTTAAAATATGCATTGCATCTTAATTTTTAAAAAATTTCTTTTTAGTACACACAATGTGTGTATATATGTATGCATATGCATATTAGAAATATATAGCTCAATAAGTATTTACAAGCTAAACACATCCATGTAACCAACACCTCCCAAATGACCCCCTCAAGCTCTCTCTGAGTCATAACCCCCTCAACCTACTATGAATAATGTTTATCCTAAAATAGATGAGTTTTACCTGTTTCATACTGTTTGGAAATGAGAACTGTCAGTAATCTTTAATGTCGGATGTGTTCCACTCAAATATATTGTTTGTGAGAGGCACTCAGTTTCATGTAGAGGCAGATACTTATTGCATAGTATCCATATGAGTGAATCTGTTCAATATGTTGAATATACTTATGGGTAAGACAGTTAGGTAGTTTTCAACTTTTGTCCATTATTAACAGTGCCACTATGAATTTGCTAGAATAGCATGGTGCAACCAAACTTCTACAGTGATAGAAATGCTCTAATGTGTGCTGCAAAGAGCATAGCCCCTAGCTACATGTGGGTATTGAATCATTGAACTATGGCTGTTGTGACTCAGGAGTAAACATTTAATTTTAACCAATTTTAATTGATTTTAAGTGGGCACATTGGCTGGTGGCTTCCATATTGGTTAGAACAGTTCTAGAATATGTCTTCAGGTTACTATACGTACTTATGTCAATTAAGAATGTTTCATTTTTATCTAAGAATATGGAGTTTGGTCATAAGGCATGCAAATACTAAGTTTTAGATTTTGCTAATAGTTTTCTACCAGCAGTGTTCAGTTGTACTCATTTGCATTCCCACCAGCAATATATGGGAATTCCAGTTTCTTCACACTCTTGAAAATACTTGATGTTTTCTACTTGAAAATAACAATCCAAACATTAAAGGATTGACTTTTATAGGTGCAATTATAGTCTCTACGCTTGTGTTCTTGGATCCTTCCATGCTACTTGCCATTATCTGAACATTTCTATCTCTCAAAATTCGTGGTTAAAATGCCAGCCTCCAAGGTGAAGTATCAATATCAGGAGATAGGATAATGCAGGAATTGATGAAGTCATGGTGGCAGAGCACCCATGAATGCACCCTTAAAAAAATGGCCCCTGCAAGCTTGGTTGCCTTCCTTATGTGAGGACCCTATGAGGAGGTACCATCTATGAGAAAGTGGGCACTTACCAGACAACTAATATACTGTTTCCTTGATCGTGGACTTCTCAGCCTCACAGAACTGTGAGAAATAAATTTCTCTTGGTTATCAGTTGTCCAGTTTATAGTATTTAATTATAGCAGCTCAAACAGACTAAGACACTACTCTTCACAAAATAAAAAAATTTTAAAATAGAAAGCAGATCACAACTCTTTCTTCTAAATCTGTTCCCAACTTCCCCTTGAGTTTCTAATAAAAAGGCAGATCCTTATCAAGTGGAGATGTGGTCCTGGTCATCTCTCTAGGAACAACATCTTCCATTTTCCTCAAAGCCCAGTATACACTGACTCCATGGATTGGATCATGAACTTGTGAACTTTTCCCTTTGCCTTTAAAACTTTCTATTCTACTTTCTACTGCCTGTAAAACTATACTTCATTCCCCTTTCCTACCCTTGTCTGCCATTCTTGTGAGTGACAATCTCCTGCCTTGGGTCTCAGTTTAAGCATCATCTCTTTGGTGACACTCAGATGACTATCTATATAGATCCTCCAATTTCAAATTCTAACAGTTTCTCTAGTTTCTTTCTTGTCTCTTATCATTGCTTGCTATCATTAAATTTGTTGTAATTTACCTTCTTTACCTAGGTCTCCTTCTCACCCTATAAGATTGTGAATCCCATGATGATAGCACATATCTCTTCCTTCTCCTACTGTGGCACATAGAATAAAGACCTTCCAGAGATGGCCAGGATCTTAATTCCTGGAAGATATGAAGATGTTATGTTGTATAGTGAAGGGGATTTAAAGTTGCAGATGGAATTAATGTTGATAATCAACTGACCTTAAAAAAGGGATCTTATCCTGGGTTATCTGGGATGGCTCAATGTGATTACAAGAATTCTTAAAAGTAATGGAGTAAAAGTAAAAGTAAAAGAGGTCAACATAGTGTTCCCTAAGAAGAACCCACTGTTGCTGGCTTTGAAGATGGGGATAGGGATACGGGCCAAGCAATATGGGAAGCCTCTAAAAACAGGCAAGGGGTTAGATTCTCTCCTACAGTATCAGAAAAGAAGGTGGCTCTGATAGCATCTTGATTTAAGACTTGTTTCAGGGCTCTAACCTACAGAAGTGAAAGTAAAAGATGTCAAGTTAGTGTTGTTTTGAAGCCATCAGTGGTTGTGGTAGTTCTCATACCAATGAGAAACTAATACATTTAAAGTTAAAATACATATAAAGTTAAGAGTGAAAAATGATTTAAGAGTTGTTTCTGAAATGAGAGAGAGACCCTATCAGATAAGAGAAGGCATCACAGAAAAGGGAAATTTAATATGATACTGAAAGATAACCTGGATTTAGTCTTCTAGAGCTATTGAACAAGGAAATTTTGAGCCAAAGATTCAATGTGTATAAAGAATGGGCAGAAAGAAGCACTTTGTGGTGACCAAGGGCTATAGGAGACTCATGTCTTATAATGGCTAAAGTTGCCAGTAGCATTGTATCTAGTGCTATTGTTAAAAATTAAAATATCTACAGTAATAACTAAAATGAAAACTCATCAGCTGTCTAGTCATTGAGACAGACACAATCACTACACAGCACTGACAAGCCAGTTGGAGTTTTGATGAACCAATTGACTCATAGCAGATGGAAAGCATTTAGCTTGCAAATCTTTTGAGAAAATTATGTATAGAATAATAAATATAAGAGTAAGAATATGCAAAAGAAGAAGAAACATTTGATGTTTACTATATGTAAAGGATACAGTGTTTGCTAAACCCTCTGAATTTAATCCTTAGACTTCCTGGATATGCATACAATTATGGATCTCTTATAATCTATAACAGTACTTTATCTTAGGACAGTTTTGCAGGTGATAGGAGACAGAGCTGGGATTTAAATCAGTGTTATATTTTAGGAGTCAAATTCTTACCCAGCTAATATCTTCCATGTATTACAAATAAGAAATGAATTATGAATACAACTGCTTTAATTTTAAAAACAGTTTGAAGACTCCAGGGCAATGAAGAATATCTTCATTTACTATCTTCCAATTGACTGAAAAATTAATAAAGTATGTTGAGTTCATATTTCCTTATATTATGCTTTAAGAAAACTTGGTAGTAAAACGGGACAACTCATCCATCTCAGAGTAAAAGGTAAAGCATAGGAAATATACTTCCAGTCCTTCCATACTTTGTTGCCAAAGGGGTTTCCCAGACCTGCCATTCACACTTAATGAATTGTATAGTAGATCTGGAATCCTTGAAGTTCATTTCATGTTTTCCAATTAGAACCAAAGTTTTCATCCTCAGAGGCCAATTTAAGATCCCAAGAAATCTTGCTCTAATGGGCAAATTAGAGGAAGCTTAATAAGAATGTTTCATTTTATAGATGAAGAAATGGTATTTGGAGGAGTGAAATTATTTCCCAGGTTACATACCATCACATTGCGCTAAATGTTGGAGTTACCATGCAAATCAGGTACAGCACTGTCTTCAGGATCCTCACATTGCTGTCAATCTTGAGTGTCATCCTTTCCAAAACAAGCTGGGAAACTATAGCTTCCAAGATTAGGTGCAAATAAATTTTCCTATAAGACCTATCTTTCACTTTTAAGATTTTTTATTACCTCTGTGATGAATTGAAAGAGATGTTAATGGCATCCCTAGAAGAGCCTGTATTCCCCTACCCTGATCCCAGTTACGAGACCAGAGCTCTCCTTGTCCAGCCTCTGTGGGTCCTGCCAGGTCATGTGTGTGCCCTTCAGTTAAGACTTACCTTCAGCACCAGAGAAATACTTTGCCCAAAATGTCCTTGGAGATTATTCTCTTCCCTTAGAGGAAATCATCAGCCAATGATTCCCTTACATAGGGTGCAAAAGTATAGCTCTCTTGTTACACATTACAACTAGATGATGCCATTCCTATTTCTTAGTTCACTGTGGAGTCAGGCTGAGACTGAACTCTAATTGAGATAGCATGCTTACTTTTTAGTTGCTTCTGTTCTGTTCTACCTCTCTCATTTTCCTATAGGTTTTACTGAAAAGCATTTACTTGCTATGCTCCTAGGAAACTCACCTAAATCAATGTCACATTTCTATAATTTTCTACATGACCTCCAAGATTAAAAAAAAAAAACAAAAAAACAGAAGACTTAGATTTTTCCACTTGATCTACAGAAAGTGTGACTGCTGTATTTCTTTTTAATTTTTTTTTATTTATTATTCGGGCACGGTGGCGCAAGCCTGTAATCCCAGCACTTAGGGAAGCTGAGACCAAAGAATTGCGAGTTCAAAGCCAGCCTCAGCAACCATGAGGCGCTAAGCAACTCAGTGAGAGACCCTGTCTCTACATAAAACACAAAATAGTGCTGGGGATGTGGCTCAGTGGTCAAGTGTCCCTGCATTCAATCTCCAGTACCAAAAAAAAAAAATTATTTATTATTTTATTTTAATACATGACAGTAGATTTTATGTTAACATATTATACGTATATGGAGCAAAACTTCCCTTTCTTCTGACTGTACATTATGTGGAATTACATTGGTTATGTATTCATATATGCACATAGGAAAGTAACATTCAATTCATTCCACTAACTTTCCTATTCCCATCTCCCCTCCCTTCCCTTCATTTCCCTTTGTCTAATACAAAGTGCTTCCATTTTTCACTAACCCCCCACCCTCCTTATTGTGAGTTAGCATCAACATATCATAAAGAACATTTAGCCTTTGGTTTTGGGGGATTGGCTTATTTCACTTAGCATGATAGTCTCCAGTTCCATCCATTTACCAGAAAATGCCATAATTTCATTTCTCTCCATGGATGAGTAATATTCCATTGTGTATATACACCAAATATTTTCTTCATTCTTTCATGGGTTAAAGGGCACCTAGGCTTGTTCTCTATTTCTTAATGTCACTCTTTTCTAGACATATTACACTCCAAGAGAAGACATTCTTTGCGAAGAGATAAAATCAAAGGTATCCGAGTGGAAGCCATGGTGGAAGTAATGTGAGCTCTAGTGTCTCAAGACCTTTCTCAGATATCTGAAGATTGGTGGGGAGGAACTGACTGGACCTCTGGTCTCCTGACTCCTGGTCTGTCCTTTGTCCTTAGCTCTTCTTAAATAAGGCTTTGTCCTTCTTAAACAATGCTCTTCAAACTTAGTGTAATTCTTTGCAGAAAGACATTATTGGTGAGCATATCTTTCCACTTAGATAAGGAACAGGAGTCATGAAAATCCTGCTTCTTCAGCAGTGGCCCCAATCTGAGACTAAAATGTTCACACTTGAATGTGTTGTTGCAGCAACATGGACATTTTTCTTTAAAGAGATGCATTGGACAGATTGAAAGAGACAATATATCTCTCTTGAAGGAATGGATAGATGAATAAAAGAGTGATTAGGCTGGCTGGCTGCCTAAATGGATGAATGAATGAATAAGTGAGTGAGTGGATTGGCATTCTTCAATGTCCTTGAGGAGTAAGTCTACTTCTGTCTATTCTGCAGTTGTAAGAGGTATTACTAAAATATCTACGAAAAACTCAGAAGAAAAAGGCAAGGTAGGATTTCTTTTTCTCTTTCCTGTTTATTTTCTTTCTCATTCTCTTGTTATATCAACAGAACATATGAGTTGCTTAGGAATTAGGGAAAATATTATACTTGGACTCATTTTCATTGCAAGGTACCTGGTAACTTCTAGTGAAGTTGTTTATTGCCACTCTCTTCAGAAACAATGTTTCTGTTTCTTAGGAGACACAAATTTTTCAAAATTCAACCTTTTTGAGAAAAAAAAAACCTTTTCAACTACCAAAGAATATTATTTGAGAGTTATATTTTATTTAACAATGGTATAACTTAGAAGTGTTTAGGTTTTTTTATTTTATTTTATTTTTATTTTTGGGGTACCAAAGATTGAACTCAGGGGTACTTGACTACTGAGCCACATCCCTAGCCCTATTTTGTGTTTTTTTTGTTGTTGTTTTGTTTTTATGTAGAGAGGTCTCACTGAGTTGCTTAATGCCTCGGCATTGCTGAGGCTGTCTTTGAACTCGTGATTCTCTTGCGTTAGCCTCCCTAAGTGCTGGGATTATAGGTTATGTATTTTTTAATATCTTCTTATAGCTATACTATGAAAGAACACATATCATCAGATGAGGTTTTACACTGTATTTGCAGTAAATGATTAGCTTACCTAGGAATACAGTGGTTAAAACACATATTGCTTTTACATGAGCTATTACAAAAGGAATCCAAGATTAAACTAAGTTAAATTATATGAGTAGAGAAAATTCATTCTAGAATATTTAGAAGCTTGTCTTTCGTCTAAACCTCATGCCAGAAAAGTTGTTCTGTGGAAGCCTCAGTTGAAGGGAATGTTGAGCATAGACTGTTTTTCTTTTTTTCTTTTTATCACGGCATCTCCCTGTCAGAGCATTTAGAAAAGAGGGCTACTCTACTGTTGTTTTATTCTTAAAATGTCCTAGTACCTTATCATGCTGCCTCTGAGATAGCATAGGGTTTTACCTATAATTGTTAAATTGCTGATTTTAAGAGCTAGGGGAGTAAGTGTTAAGACCAACTGACTCTGAATTATCACTAAGGTAAAATGACTTTTAAAATGGAATTAAATATGTAGGTATATTTTTATAACTTAAAAGAAAATGGCTTCACTTAAAAGAGTACATTGTGATACTTCTTTTTAAACACGTCCTTTAGTTACTTTTGACATGATAACTTAATGTGGTTAAACTAGATATATTAATCCCTCAGTCTGATTTAATATTGATTGTCCAACATAGGAATGATATAGACGTAGAATTACTTTAAATGGTAATGACAGTATAATAAATTGAAACAATAAAAGACAAAGGCAAGTGTGTAGCATTGTTATTTAGAATGGTGTGGCTCCCATGAGTCCTAAGGTAAGCAAGAACTGGTGGAGCACAGTCAGGCCGTCTTACATGAGCCCTCCTGGGAGCATTCAACTCATTGATGCTGCCATTTTCCTCCTTAACTTTAGAACAAGACACCCAGATTTTAATGGCTTACTTCCTTGACAAATAATAACATAAATAAAATATTTCATTTTGACCTTTCTATTTATCTCTAATTTGAATCCCTACCATAAGCTGTCCTAACAATTATATTCCTGACAAACAATGAGAAAGGATTGGAATGGACAGCCATTCAAACAGTGTTCAAACATATTGTCCTGATAAATTATTCTCAGAATATATTTTATGAGGCTAGCAGGTGCTAGGGAAATGTACAGATGAGAGAATAAGCTGAGTGAGCAAATGGAGAATAATGAAATATGTTTAGTGCTCTACTATGATTGAATTTCAGAAAAGCCACAGTGATAACTTAAAAAGGTCCTATAAAAATTAATCACATATTTTTTTTTGTTCATACAACTATAAAAGCAAATGCAGCTTTCTCTTCTCTAGGTTAGCATAATTTCATCTTGGGTGGTTTCTAAGCTAAGATTTCTTTGGAATCTATAATATAGGATTACAATTGCAAACTAATGTCCAAGTTTTTCCCCCACACAGACTTTCCCATCAGTAGATGTACTAGTTTCAGCTTCCACCAGTCATAAATTTTCTGATGCTGAAATTGGTGTGAAGTTATTATAATAAAGAAAATGAAATTGGCATATTTCTATTTGGAAAACCTCCATCTTGCCTATGTGAGTCACTTATTTATACTTAATTTGATACTTATTTGAATGTTCTATTGCTTCCCTTCTCTGAGATTTATATTCCTCTACAATGCAATATGGATAGTCACAAGGATTAGAAGTTTGTGGAGGGGGTGGAATGGTAAATGATACTGACTAATCAACTGATACATTGTTCTGGAGTACCAAGCTGGCTCACACATATTTATCAAGTTCCTTGGTTTTAACAAGTGGAGAAAGAGATGCAAGGGAAAATTGAGTGATCCAAGAACCAGAATTCAGAATTAGAATGGACTTCCAGGATAGTATGTAGATTCTAGCAGCTGATAATTATGTGTATTTATGACGTGTTATGTACTTGACCAAAATGATACTTTTGCTGTGTGATCATGGGGGTTGGATCCAAGCTCTCTTACCTTGTTAGAGAAAATTCCATGAAGTCATAGGTGTCAGAAGTCTTCTGCACTTCCCTTTGTAAACACATTCAATCTTCACTGCCATCAGCCAAGTTCAAAGCAATTTTTAATGAAAACAACAAAAAGTTAATGGAATATGTGGATTCAGTGCTTCTTTCAGGGCCACATGATTGTCAGGATAGTGGTCACAGTGTACTGTCTTGCTTTTTCTCCCATGTGCATTGTTTAAATAAATATCCTAAAATTGGGGCGGGGGTTGTGGCTCAGTGGTAGAGCACTTGCCTAGCATGCGTGAGGCACTGGGTTCAATTCTCACCACTGCATATAAATAAATAAAATAAAGATCCAACAACTAAAAAAAAATTTAAAAATATACTAAAATCACGGAAGTTGTGAATCTTCAGTGTTTATTTTTTGCTTTACCTCATCTTTCCTGTACATTGTATAAACATACATGCTGATATCTAGGATGTTAATGAATGTCCCAGGTCACATGGTTCTCTCGTTGGTAACTGAGCCAGGGCTATAGCTTCAATCCTGACTTATATACATAGACTCTCCTTTGATTCTATGCTGTTACCTCTATTAGTGTAATCTGGAGAAGTTTCTTAAAATCAGAACCACTAATGATGCATTATTTAAATACCATTCTGCACCTTTTATGTAGCCAGAACAAATACATTTCCTATGAAAAATGAATGAATTGAAACTTAGCCCATTCACTGAGTAACCTATACAACTAATAGGGGACAAGATGGCAAGTTGGAAGAAACCGATCAAAAAGATAGTAGGCAAAGCATCTAGAAATGGAATAATCATATGTGTCTTTCATACATCTTTTGGACACTTTGTCTGGTAGTAACCTCACAGCATCAAGAAACTGTGAAGGCTTTCTCTGCTTTTCCCTTGCTCTTATCCTTGACTTCTTCAAAGTAGCCCAGTTCATTATTTTTACATCAGCAAAAAGATATTTGATGTGTGTGTGTGTGTGATTGTGTGTGATGCGTGCATGCATGATAGGTGGGGGAGCAGCATAAAACAGAACTATTCAGCTGCCAATCTAAGTCCATGAGCCACACTCTCCTGGAAATATTTTCCAGCCACACCAAAATTTACTGGCCTTATATCCCAGGAAGCTCTTACTACAAAACCATCGACCCCTCTCAGCCTCTGGGCACCCCCCCCCCATATGTGTGTGTGTATTTTATATATATATACATATATATATATATGTGTGTGTATATATATATATCCCCTCAAGTTGAACCATTTGATTGTTGTTTATTTTGCTTTAACATAACAAGAAAGTTGAAATTCAGTCAGACTAGTCATATGTGCTGCTTGGTTGATGTGCACACTTACTCTCCTAAAAGGTGTATAGCCCGAAGTAACTTAGAACATAGAAAATAGTGCTTCAAACACACAGACTCTTTTTTTACCCCCAAATCCTAATGGAGAAGAGAACTCAGGACTCATGTCTTATCTTTTAGTGGATGATTAACATTGTCTCCAGTATGACTCAGTTCCTTAAATAAGAATCTTATACTATAAACCTACTAGAACATTCAAAGAGTTAAAATTATGAATTTCACATTTCTCGAAATAGTCCTTAAAAAAAAAAAAATCTCTAACAGATCACAGGCTAACAAAGGTAACAGATGTTGGATTGGAAACTGCACAGTTTGGAGAAGGGAAATTAATCTGTGAAAAAGTGATTTTTCCCCCCGTGTGTATTTTTAATGGCCTTAGCAAAGCAGAATGAAAATATTTGCATTGTCTGCAATCAATTTACATGCTTAAGTATTTGTTTTTCTTCCATCCTTAACATTATAGGTTCAGTAATAGCCCACATAGTGGAAAGCAAGGTCGGGAGATGCTGTGTGTCTTTGGCATCCAGCCTGCTGTTAGGCAGAGAGATTCTTAGTCTACCATGCTGTCTCAGAGTTTCATTACTCATTTCTTTCTGCACAACTTGTTGAACATACTGCTAACACAGAATAGACATGTTTTCTATCACTTGGGTGGAATTTCTTCTCTCTCTCCCATCTAACTTCACTCTTCCATCTCACTTCTCTAAAGCATCCACCAAAGCAGCCTTCCTTTTATCTTCAATGCATGTGGAGCATTGCAAATAGTTAATGTAAACAAGGGGTGGAGATAGCAGAGAATTTTACAAAACTATTTTTTCTAAGTATTGAGTGTGTTTCTTTAAAAAAAAAAAACAAACAATTTTTTTTTCCTTAGTGCTGATGCTAGTTTGGCAAAGTGGTTCTATTTAAGCCATTTATAACAAATTTTATAAAATTTCCTACCACACCCCCTATTTCAATGTCATTGTAATTGACATTGAATTAACATTGAGATGACATGCAGGTATGGGGATATTTTCCAAAGGTCTCACAGCACAGGACTGTCTGGCCAGAATTGTTAAGAGGAGAATGCCTCTGTAAAGAATCATGGGTTGGGGGCTGGGATTGTAGCTCAGCGGTAGAGCGCTTGCCTTTCATGCGTGAGGCCCTGGGTTCGATCCTCAGCACCACGTACAAAGCAATAAAATAAAGACGTTGTGTCCATCTACAACTAAAAAAATTTAAAAAAAGAATCATGGGTTTACCCTGCAAGCCAGCCCCATCATGCATCATTGGATCTCTAGCATATCTGCATAGAATTTGCAGAATTTATATAGGGCTTTCTGTCCCTCTATCCCTATTCACTACTTTAGTCAAGAGGATTAATCAAAAGACATTTGTCTTGTTTTGTGGCTGTTTGTAAGTCTCATTATTTCAATTAAGTGGAACAATATTTTGTTAGCAAGCCCTCAACCTGTCAATTTTTGCAAGGTATTTTTCAGGAAGTTTTGCTGGGGGCAACTTGAAAAGGATTTTTTCCTATATTAAAACTTTTAAATTTAAACAATTTGGTTAAAAGTGGTAGTGTTCATGAAGTGAAAGTCAAGGTTGAATTTAGGAATGATTTACATAAAGGAAAACTCTTCACTGTTCTGAGCCAATATCAAGCAGATTTTTTTTTTCCTTTACTACCATTATCAGGTCTTCTAAAAACAAAACAGAACAAAAAAAAAAAAAGAAAGAAAGAAAAAAAAATACTGTTTTTTACTCATTTATCTAACCAATAACCTCAGTAGATTATAGCAGATGATCATAGACAGGGCTAGCACTTGGGGGTGGGGGGAAGAAAAAAGAAATTTCAAAACACAAGTCCTTATGATTATGGTCATTAATACTTTGTTCAAAAAGCTTTGACAAAATATAATACATAGAGTGGGTGTTTGTAATATACAGATACAGGCCCCAAAAGACCACTGCAGAATTTCCTTTGCTCAGAATTTTAGTACTTAACTGAAAATTACAACTTTGGTCTATGGCCATATCACCCTGAACCTGCTTGACCTTGTCTGGCTTTTGGACTCTTAGACTTTTATTTCTGTTGGATGCACCAAGTATAAAAGCAAGTTGTTTAGCTCACAAATTGCTGTTCAGACCTTTGGCCACGTGTGCATTCCTTTACAGCAATGCTTGCAATACCATTTGATCTTAAACACTCGACAGAAAATAAAAGCACCGGGAACTAGAATATTACCTCAATAAGTGTAGACAAGCAAGAATTAAAGTGACCTTCAACTTCAGATTTTTCTGTCCTTCCCGAAAGAAGGGATACACAGAGGTGCTAAGTTGATTAATGGTAAGTTCAAGCCATTTCACTACAGCAATGAACTTGGTACAACTTGTACCAATAAATGTTTAAGTATCTAGTTCTTCAGGGATCTGTGAAAAAATACCATTCTTAAAATAACACAGATCTTCTGTGAGAGCTTTTGATTGCCTGAGAATTTATAGATTCTAAACAACTTTCACGTACGTAGGAACTAAGCATGGCTATTATATGCTTTACTTGAACTTTTACTGACAGGTTGAATGCTGCCCAAGATGAATGAAATAAAGGAAATCCTAGAAACCAAGATATGCTTATTTTCTCGTAATGCACTGGGCAAATGCCCCTTTTGAGAACTCAGTAGAAGTTAAATGGTGGCTTCCAGTCCTATTTTTCTTCTTACAGTTACCTCGGTCTTCATCCCACATGATGAGACCAGCTCATTCCTCAATGTTCTTGGCTATAAAATAAAAAAGAAGAAAAAAATGATGTGCAATTTTTTTTTCAGGTTATAAAAATTCTAGACTACATCTCAAAAGTTTAAATAAGTCATAATTTAAGATGCTATATGATAAGATTTTTATTACAGGGAATTTTTATACTGGAGAAATGAAGTAATAAATATATAAAAAGCTACCATGTAATTACTTTACTTATTTTAATTTACTCAAAACTTGCTAACATAGAAAGTAAAATAAATATTTCAAAATTCCATTTTGCCAGTTTTTACTAAGAAAAAGCAGAAATGTTTAGCAAATGGTTAGAGGAATTGTTTTCCTTTAAAATTCTTTAAAACATTTTGTTTTACCCAAAGCTGCTTGATTGATTTCCACCTTGTTTTTATAGGGATTAAATCACAAACAGCAATGAACATGAACATATTTTAATATACTCTAAATTCCTGAGAGTAGACATTCATCATAAATAACCAATCAGCCTGGGAGAATTGACATGATGTGGTACAGTGGTTCACACATCCTCAGGTTTTCCCAAATCAGTCTTTGTGTGTGACCTAAATTTAATAATGTTCAGATGACTTATTTAATTGTAGTGCCATTTCCTTTTCTTTTTTATTTCTCTGTGATATTCCATTATATATTTTTTTCATTTCTTACAAGAAATTAAGGTGTGTAAATTAATACCATAGCATGTTAGAATGATTTTTCAAGGATTTATTGAAGGAATATGTTCTATCTATACACAATATCATGTCAAATATTTAAACTGGCAATGTGTCATTTTTTCTCATGGATTCACAGACTCATTATTTAATCTTGATTTGGTAGAGTAAAACGAGCATTACTAGATTTAAAATATGCTTACAATCCTGACTTCTGCATTTACCAATAACTTTAGGCAGGCTACATAATCTCATTCCTAGCTTTCCATATGAAAATGGGAGAAATAAAAACTGGTGATTGTTAGAATTAAGTGAGTAGACTCAAATGTCTCCCACCCCACTACTCATCCACTACTTCATTTTTAAATTATTAAAGTTTATATTAATAATTTTACAAAACCTAATTAAAAATTCAATTAATATTTATCTTCAAAATGGTAAAAGAGCTGAGCACACTGGCACACACCTATAATCCCAATGGCTCAGGAGGCTGAGGCAGAAGACTCGCAAGTTCAAAGCCAGCCTCACCGACTTAGTGAGGACCTAAGCAACTTAGCAAGACTCTGTCTCAAAATGAAAAAAATAAAAAGGTCTGGGGTTGTGGTTCAGTGGTTCAACTCCCCTGGCTCAATCCTTGGTATTTAAAAAGAAAAAAAAAAAAGGAGAAGGAAAGGATAATTGGAAAATAGACGAATATAATGAGAAATGCTACTGTTTACTTATGTTGAAATAATATTAAAACTGAAACTAGCAACCACAACCATAGTATCATCTGTTTGGCTTAGACAGGATAGCTATTGATATATTTCACCTCAAAGAACTCTGGCCAATTGATAAAAAGCTCAGGCTGTAAAGGCAGATGAACCTAGATGACAATTATAATCCTGCTAGCCAAAAGACCCTGTGTAACCTCAATGTCTCAAAGTCTCAATCTCTATAAAATAAAGATAATGGTCAAGTATACATCATGTTTGTGAGGCTTTAATGCCATCAAGCACATAATGCACTTAATACTTTGCTGGGTGAATATGCTCAATAAGTGCTATCAGTAACTTTATTCTGAGAGGGATTCAGGGTCTATTTTTGTCTAATGCAAGTTTTTTTCTTACACCAATCTGATGGTCAGGCAATAAATCTGTTAAACTCTAATAATGAGAGAAAGATAGCGGTATAGGAGCTTTCTATCATAATCCCCCCTACAAAAGCATTGATTTGAACACTCAGTGTGTGAGAATACCTTTGTGGGAGTCTGAGTCTCCAGCAGAAAAGATTCAACATGGTACTAAGGCCAAAAAAAATCTGAAAAAAGACACATTAAAGAGGATAAAAGGAGAAGTTTTACTTTATTAATGTCACCCCTCTCTCAAGGTAGCATATCTCAGTGCTAAGTCAGTCCCCTTCACCAAAAATTTCTACCATAGAAGAAAGTATACGTGCAATGAAAGAGAATTAAAATTTTCAATTAAAAGACAATAAAATTACATAGCTATATTGTGTGCATGAACAATATGTAACACCAATCCCATCATTATGTACATCCTTAAAGTGCCAATGAAAAATGTGGGTAAAAAAAAAGAAGATAATAAATTGACTGAATGGATTAAAAAGGTAAGATCCAACTGTCTACTGCATACAAGAAACTCACTTCAGCTTTGGAGCACACATAGACTAAAATTACCACAATAGAAAAAGGTATTTCATGCAAATGAAAACCAAAAATGTGTAGGGATAAAGGGATAGCTATGCTTATATCAGACAAAACAGACTTTACTATGTTTTGAATATGATTTGTCCCTATGTTTAAATTTAAACTCCCTCGTATTGATTGAGGTAATGGAAACTTAATCAAGCTATGGTGTTCAGAGGTGGGACTTTTAAGAGGTGATCAATATTAGATGAGATCATCAAAGCATCACCCCCATAACTGAATATTATGTAAGAATAAATAGAGAAACCAAGACACATATACTCCCTTTCACTGTGTAATTCACTGCCTCAGGACTCTGCCAGCAAGAATGCTACCACCAGAAGCAGCCTCTTGAACTTGGACCAGAACCGTGACCTGAAATAAACCTCTTTTCTTTATTATCTACTCAATCTGTGGATTGTGTTGCTGAAAGAAAAAAGCAGACTGATACAGAAAATTGGTACCAATAGTGGTGTTACTGCTCATAATGAAAGTCTGTGGAAGTGGCTTTAGAATTGGATAATTGGCAGAGGATAGAAGAGCATGGAGGAACAGCCTAGAAAATATCTAAGATACCTTTCAATTCCAGTAAGGGCTCAGAATAAGACACGAAGACAAGCCAGGAGCTAAAACATGTTTGAGACTGGATAAATGGTCAGAATGCAAATGAGAATTATCCTGTTGGAGATTGTACCACTGCAAAGAACTTGACTGAATTCTGTCCATGTTCTAGATTTTCATGGAAGGCTGCATTTTAAAATAATGAATTAAAGGGCTGGGGATGCAGCTCAGTGGTAGAGCACTTGCCTAGCATGTGTGAAGCTTTGAGTTTGATTTCCAGTATCACAAGTTAAAAAAAAAAAAAAAAAGATGAACTGGAGTACCTGATGAGAGGAGTGATCTAAGCAGCAAAGCATTCAAGCTGCTGCTTGGCTACCTTTTAACTACATGCAATAGTACTTGGGATTAATGGCATGACCTAAAGGGAAAGAAGCAAATTAAAAAGGAAGCAAAGTAGAAAGATTTGACAAATTCTCAACTTGACCAGGGAAGGGCCAAGGAAAAGTGTGAATGGTACAGCCCAGCAACCACTTGCTGAAAAGTTTGGCAAGGATTCAAAGAAGATAGGAGCTATGCATCAGGATAATGAGAAAGAAGGCCAGCAGGGATCTCAAATCTGTGAGGCTGTTCTTTCTTCTAACAGGCCCAGAAGCCTAGAAGAATTGCTTCAAGGAACAAACCCAGAGCACACTTCATGCCCTGAACCACTTTGGTATTTTTCTGTCTGCTTTCCAGTGAAGAGTTCTGCAGCCACTATCGCCATGGTTCAAGCCAGCCCAGGGTCATCTCATGTGGGTGTCACACTATGATATTCGCATGATGCTGATTTTGCAGATGCCCAGATTGCCAAAGTTACAACATCATGGTGCCTTTCACAGGGATTCTGAAGGAAAGCCTGGAACCCAGAGCCCCTGCAGTTTCTTCACTGAGAGAATGCCCAGTGGAGCCATGGGAGCAGATCTACAATGGGGACCCCAAGAAGGCAGAGCCATTAGCAATGCCAGTCTTTCACAAGTACCAGCCACAGAACAGCTAAGTGGCCTGTGACCATCAAAGCCACAGGAGTGCAGCTTAGGGACACACATGCCTCTGCAGTGTACACAGGAAGCCTGATGTGGGGCTTTAAGATTATTTTCTGCCCTGCAGACTTTCTCTGAGCTGGTTGTTCCTTTCTACCTGCATTGTTTCTTTCTTTTGGAATGGGTAGGTATACCCCTGTGGCTGTCCTGATACTGTGCATTGGGAGTAGAAAATTTGTTTTGATTTTATAGGCTCAATTGGAAGCAGTTTGCCTTGAGTCTCTGTCAAGACTTTGTACTTTTGAATTAATGTTGAAATGAATTAAAACTCCTCTGAAAAATTATATGGTAACAAACTGAACAACATAGATGAAATGGACAAATTTATGAAAGCAGTCTATTCACGAATCATGATGAAATTATAAATCTGAATAGACTAAAAACAAATAATGACATGGAATCATTCATCTGGAATCTCCAATCAAAGAAAAACTCAGGACCTGATGGTCTCAATGGTGAGTTATATCAAACGTTTCAGCAACAAACAGCAGTCCTCAAATTCTTCCAAACACATAGAAGAGAAGAAAACATATGTGAACTTGTTTTTCAAGGCTAATATCACCCTGATATAAGAGCTAGAGAAGGACACTGCAGGAAAAGACAATTCGAGGCCAATATCCTTAAGGAATATAGATGCAAAAATCTTCAACAAAATACTTGCAAACCATGATGAACAGCATGCTAAAGGGTTGTATACCATGATAAAGTGGCATGTATTCCTGGAATGCAAGCTAGACACAGGGAGACAAATACTGCCTCATTTTACTTATGTATGGAATCTCAAAAAATCAAATCCATATAGAATGTCAAAGAGTGGTTACAAGGGAGAGAGGGAAAGGGAAAGTGGGGAGACACTGGTCAATGGGTACAGACTTGCCATTATAATATGAAAAGTTCTGGAGGCTTATTGTATACCTGGTGCATAAATAGTTAATATTTTGTACACTTGAAATTTGAAGAGATAGTAGATCTTAAATATTCTCTCAACAAAAACATAGCCATGTAAAATGATAGATATATTAATCACCTTGATTGATTATGGTAGTCATTTCATCATGTATACATATATCAAAACATTACAATGTATACATTAAATACATATAACTTTTATTTGTTAGTTATACCTCAATAAAACTGGGAGAGAAAACTTTAATAATTAATGTACATACTGGACAAAGAATTAGCCTATCTATCTAGTTATATGTAGTAGTCATTTTCTTTTAAATAATGTATTCCTGAATCCTTCAGACTGGCAGAGGTCTTCCATATTATAGGCATAGGAAAATACTAGAGTTCTCTGGTACTTCTTCCCACAGATTTCCCTGTGATGGGTTAAGAAATTCCAAACCATCATTTTCTAAGCTTATGTCATAGGGCAGTTTTCTGGTAGCCCTCTGTCTAAATCTTCATTCTGAATCCTTAAATATTAAAGGAGCCCACTTCTAAAAGTTTTAAAAACATTTTAAAAGTTTTAAAAGTAATGTTTTCTTCTACAATTTTACCTGTTATTCAATTAATAAAACTTTTTTTTTTGAGGTACTGAGTATTGAGCCCATTGGTTCCCTACCACTGAGCCACAGCCCCAGCTCTTTTATTTTTTTGAACTTATCTCTCTCAGTTGCTCAGGTTGGCCTTGAACTTGGTATCTTCCTGCTTCAGCTTCCCAAATTGCTGGGGTGACAGGTATGAGCCATCACACCTGGCCTATTCATAACCCTTCGATTATGATGAGGATCCTTGAGTTTTAAGTAGGAATATGGTCTTCATTATTATATTGCTTTGGCCCAGCTGAGTAGGATATTTCAAACAAAAGTATTAGAATGGAGATCTCTAAAAGAAATTTAATTGATAGTAGTAAACATATGACATTGTGAACTTCCCACTTTTTAAAAGTGTTTTGATTTCTTTCATGCCATAAACCCATATTTTTAACCAAGATTTTTTGATGTATTTTAACACTAGAAGGTGTTAAATGATGGATATTTGCTAACTCTAATATAGTCAGTTAGTTTTTAGATCAAATTGGCAATCTATTAGTCTTGGTTCTATGTAGCAATTAAGTCAATTAACCAGAAATATTGAATACAAATACAGATATTAATTAGTGTTGAGTTTATATTTTATTGTCAACTAGACAGTAGATTGCTAGGTATAACAATTTAGAAAACAAGACTCATAAATTCTGTGAGATTGGGTAACTCTTGGAAGATAAGTATAAACAAAGATGAGAAGAGGGTTTCAAATTCTCTACTTTATGTTAATGAACACTCCAAATGGATAACAGGGGAAAGCTTTTACTGGAATTATCTTTTGTGAGTCTTCCTCATTAAGGGAGAAGGTCTTCCTAAAGTGAGTATCTTTCATTCCAGAACTACTATGTCATCCATACCAAGAGGATTTGTTACTGTTTCTTTCCAGGTAGCCCCAGTCCTTTGTCTGTAGAATTAATTTGGTGACAGCCACTAATGATTTTAACTAGCCCCCCCATGTGGAAATGCACAGATGGCTTTCTTCCTGTGTGGTGCAGGGAACACTTCTAAATTTCTGAGAGAGTTCTATCACTCCCCAAAGAGTTTCCTGACAGCAATGACATTTGGCCTAATAATTTATTCACTCCATTTCAAGTCCTCCCTGCAGTAGCTCTCATAGTCAGGAAAGCTTCTTAGAGTCACAGCTACCAACATCTGCCAATATTTGGCTTGAAGTGTCCCAACTTCTCATAAAAAAAATATGTAAGACCACTTCATTTAATGCTTTCAGGTTATATTCCTGAAAATAACATCAAACTCTTACAAAGTTACATAGGGGTATACCTGTCAAAATTATTAATCAGAAAACTTCTGAAGATGTAATCAGCATGACATTGAAAATTTTTATAAAATGTTACCTAAAAAGTGATAAAACAGAACTCAGTCTAATTAACAAATAATTCAATCATAATAGAAAATACTCAAAAGATATATACCAAAACAATCATTGTTCTCAAAAGTGGAGGTGCCAATTTCTTGTTCTATATTTTGAAAATATTATGAAATAATTATTAATCAGAAAAAATGTTTAAAATGCTAAAATAGTGGCTATGTAGATCAATGTTGAACACAAAGTAAACTATAATGATATCTTTCAATATTGTTATGTATAATCTTACTTTAATAATTTTGTGGCATTTATACCAGTTATTATCATTTAATATATTTTAAAAATTTTACAGGAATACTCTTTAGTTCTTCATAGCTTTCATTCTTTGTACCTTTTTTCATTTTTATTTATATCTGTACTCTTTTCTTTTTTCCCTATGTATCTGGACTTTTAACAGGAAGCATAACAGACAGATTAGATTGGTAATCTCTGTTGGGAAACAGCTCACCAGCTGAAATTGGATTTTCAAGCTTTTTTTTCCTTAGGGCATGTAAAGATGTCCTTAAAAATTGTCAATAACTCCAAAAACACTTTTCTTTATGTTGGTTATATGTATTAATAATTACCACATTAGAAATTAAAACTGATCATTTGTAAAACATTATAAACTACCTTAAAAGTTAATAAAACTATTCAATATTAGTTAAAATAATGTTTTATGAAATAAACATATTTTACAACACCCTAAAAATTGTTAAGATGGATAGAATGTTGAGTGTGTGTGTGTGTGTGTGTGTGTGTGTGTGTGTGTATGTGTGTGTGTATACACATATGTATTTTGGAGGGTGGGTACTAGGGATATAACCCATGGACACTCCATTGTTGAGCTACATCTCTAGTCCTTTTTATTTACTATTGTATTAAATTTTTGAGACAGATTCTTCCTAACTTGCCAAGGCTGGTCTCAAACTTGCTATTTCTCCTGCATCAGCCTCCCAAGTAGCAGGGACTATGAGCATGTACTACTGCTCCCAGATTATTTTACATTTTCACAAATCTCTTTAATGTCTGGCTTAATAGATTACAGCTGAATTTTTTTAATGTGCCTCTGTATTTGCCATAACAAATGCCATATAGCCTGTAAAAGAACTTCTATATACTTGTTGAGAATGAGGATTAATATAAAGGTTGAAGGAAGACTGGTAAAGTCTTCATATTATTATGAAATAGCATTGACCTTGATAACTTCTTGAGTTAATTAATGTGCTGTATTTATACAAACTGCTCCAAAAATGAATGTTTGTATTACATTGATGTTTGCTTTCTTCCCATTATAAACAATTTTGCAATGAATACCATTATAAAGATATGTTTCACATCCATGTCTCTCTATCAATGATGGAGATATATATTTGTTTTCAATACTGAGGACCAAACTCAGGGTGATCTACATGCTAGGCAAGCTCTCTACCACTATGTTACATCCCAGTCCCAAACAATGGACATTTAAAAGTCAATTACTAATTTAAAAGTTATATATACTTCAATGTAAGATATGTTGACTACCTAATTGTTTTTTTTTTATTTTAAATTCAACCAAAATAATAGGCTACAGGTTTCTAGCCATTTAAAATCCTGAGAGAGAATAAGTTTTACAGTGTCTAAAACTTGCAAAATTTAAATTTTTTGTGATTTTCCTCTATACTAGAATTTAAGCATTTTTCAGATGCCTTTATTATTCAATTATATATTTTTTTTCATGGACCTATGGTTTCAGTCCTTTAATTATTTTTCCTTTGTGTTGTTTATTTTTATATTTTAATTTTTATAGCTCTCTGCATATTAACTAGATTAAACCTAGATTTGTTTTACACCTTGTAAATATTTTTCCCAATGAATGCATTCTTTTTGATAACTCTTCCTCAATTTGATAATTTGGAATTCCATTACTATATCAACTTCTCCATGTGGATTTTATCATGTGGTTCCTCATAATAAAATGAAATAGTAATGGAAGAAATGAATTAACAAATCTACTTTTTAAAGTCATTGTTGATGTTTCATTCAGAATATGATTTGTTTCTCTGTATTAACTCTGGACATCCAGGTAGAGATAGACCATGACACTTAAAATCCATTGCCAGTGTAGGCTCACCTTTTTTTTTTATTTTTGCTTCATTAACATAT
>PVHX01003150.1:79798-112862 GCA_004024805.1 Geosciurus inauris
TTCTCAAAAATTGCATTTTAATACATGTTATCAAACATAACAGAAAAAAACAAATTTTCAGAAGCTGTACACACTGTTCACTGAAAACATTTGTTGAGGCAAATAGAAAAAATTGTTACAATCATAATTTTTCTAACTTTGCACAAAATTATAAGCAGATTAAATTCTTCATATTAAACACCTTTATATGCACTTTCAAGGAACAGTTTATATATATATATTTATTTTTTTATTTTTTATCAACCATCTTTACTATACCCATTCCCCTTTCCTGCCCCCCGCCTCCCCTATGTCGCGTCCAGTGTTCCTCTATTTCTCTTATGTTTCCCATTCCCACCTCCCTTATTCATCAGCATCCACTAATCAGAGAGACCATTCGGCATTTGGTTTTTTGGGATTGGCTTACTTCACTTAGCATAATCCTTTCCAATTCCATCCATTTGCCTGCAAATGCCATAATTTTATTCTCTTTTATCGCTGAATAATATTCCATTGTGTATATGTACCACAGTTTCTTTATCCATTCATCTATTGAAGGACATCTGGGTTGCTTCCACAGTTTTGCAATTGTGAATTGTGCTGCTATAAACATTGAAGTGGCTCACTTTTTCAGAGTGCATCTACCCTGTACAGACCTTACTCAATATGATTTAATGGCTCAATAGATGTTTGCTTAATGAACAAATAGCTACTATTAGCAGTGACGTTAATTAAACTCTGCCTTTGCCTCTATTTACTGAAAATTCTCTATTGAGCACCTTTAAATATAGAAATCTTTGTACACTAGTCAATAGTTTTTTTTTTAAAGTTCATCAAGAAATAATGGCTTTTGTAATTGAAGTAATCTATCAAAATAGAGGAGTTCCAAAATTATAAGAATTCTTGAAATCATCCTGGGGTAAAATTTGTCCTACTTCCATACATTTCCATTTTCTAGTCAGGAAGAAAAAGCACAACCTGAAATCCAAGTCTAATTTTCCCACAGGCATAAAAGAGCAGACCTTAGTAATTATTTGTC
The DNA here is from genome assembly GCA_004024805.1 of Geosciurus inauris. NCBI lineage: Eukaryota > Metazoa > Chordata > Mammalia > Rodentia > Sciuridae > Geosciurus > Geosciurus inauris. The sequence continues at coordinate 80,817 of PVHX01003150.1, forward strand.
TTTTTCATTCAGCCACTTAGTGTCTTCTTTTCATATTTTTTGCCTGTGAGTGCAAAAAAATGAAGATCTCCATAAGAAGAAAGTGCTCTCCCAGTAGATAGGCTATTCTCAGACTTTCAGTTCCACTGTTAATTTCAGCCTACTCTTTGCAATAGTTCACATTTTTTTTCTCAGTAAAAGGATGCTCCTCAGTTAAGACTTTCTTAAGCACATTATCCTAAATTTGTTCTTTTCTGTGCATAATTCATATTATTGTCATTATTTATTGCATCCTGGGACAAAATCTAATTTTAGAAAAATATTTTCTTTCATTTTGGAGGAACTGAAAAAAATAGTGCTACTTTTAAAAATTGTCATTGAAGTTTTTGTTCAGAGTATGATTTATTTCTCAATAGTAGCTCTAGACATCTGGACATAGATGGGGCATCAGCACTTGAGTCCATGGCCAGTATAGCTAATTCAAGCTCAAGTTTTTAGAATGTGTCTCTTCTGTACTGGACTTTATGTGATATGATTTAATGGCTCAGTAGATATTTGCTAAATTAATGAATAACAATAATTATTTATAGTAGTATTAAATCAATAGTTGAAAACCTATTTTTTGTCTTTTTAAAAAATTTCTTTTCTCCTTGTAGTAGGGTGAATAATTGCACCCCCAGAGATGTCCATGTCCAAATCCCCAGGATATGTGACTAGTTTGCCTTTCTTTGAATGTATGATTAAATTAATGATCTTGAGCTGAGAAGACTATCCTGAATTTTTCAGATGAGCTCAATATAATTACGAGGGTCCTTATAAGAGGAAGACAGATAAAATTAATAGGTACATGATAACAAAAGTTAGTGGCTGGAGTGACATGAAGGGGCCATGCGTCAAGGAATGGAGACAACTTCCAAAGGATGAGGATACGAGGACATAGATGCTCCCTGAAGCCACTAGAAGGAAAGTAGCCTTGCTGACACCTTTATTTTAGAGCTCTAACTCCAGAATTGTAAGAGCTTAAATTTGTATTTTTTTTAAGCCACTGAGTTTGTGGGGAATTTGTTACAACAGTGATAGGAAATTAATACAACTCACCGACTCCCATTTCTTTCTGTATTCCATTCACCTATTCCATTACTATCTGTGGTAATGCTTAGCACTTAGAATGAATGATACTTTTAAATTCAACCTCTTTGCCATTGTAGATCGATTCTACAGTTTGTACAGTGATTGTATGTGAACTTCTATCAGCTCAAAGGTCTTTAATTTTTTTTGTCAAATGAATGTAAATACATTCTAATGAAAATATGTCCAGGAGAACAGATTGTCTTTGAACTTAGTTCTTGAAGAGCTTAACCCCATCTCTTTATTGGAAAGTAATGTTAAATTCAGTTTTAAAATTTAGAGATACAGGGCCATGCAAATAGAAGCGGTACAGAATTTGGGTGACTTTTCTGTCACCAGGATAGTTGTGATCTTAAAACAATAAAATTATTGTAATGATATTCACAGGTATATATTTAGCTTGAATTTGTTTATTGCTATAGTCACTGAGGCATATTTCATTGTTTGCAATCTATAACCTAAATTCTTTGCTAGATACAAAGAATTTATCAAATCTGTGAACATTATAGTTTTCTTCTTCACTAATGGTAAGGGAATTATATCTGCTGTTGCTCATCTCATGCATCTTGGAATATAAAGAAAAAAATATTAAATTTTCTTTCACTGAATCTATCCACAGAAAGCATAATTTGTATCTGAGGAGGTGGGGAAAAACTATTGATTAAAACACTTGGCTGCTTTATTCTTTTGGTTCATATTAAAAATACGTAGTTTTATATTTTAGTTTTTAGTCATTCTTTTGTCTACATCAGGAAGAGGAGATAGATGTGGCACAAATTTCTTGCTTATTTAAATATTGTTTTAATTGAAGAAAAAGAACCACTTTCATTAAGATGAACTGAGAAGGCTCTTGCATTGTTTGTTTTTTGCTTATAATTGATTCCCATGGGGACCTACAAAATCTGTGTTTTATGACAAAATATAGAGCAATAGGGGAGTTACAAATTATAAAACAATTATGTCTGGCTAGTCAATAAAGTCTCCAAATCAGTTATTAGGGTGTTGTATTTAAAGTTTGTTAGGGAACACAGAATACAGAAATGTTGCCATTAACTAATGTGTAATTTGGTCATATTTCTTGGTAAGATAATAAGACTTTTCATTTTCTTTAGTCCAGACTTTCTCTAGGAGGCTATGCAATTTAAACCAATGTGATTAATATCACCATTGAATTATTTAGAAGTATTTTCTCCAAAGAAATGAGTCCCATTAATAGGATTGAATACAGTCTTTAGTAGATGGTTCAAACTTTGAATTCAGAGCCAGCATTTCCATCCATTTACTAATTATCTGATATTGAGCAAGTTATTTAATATCTCTAAGGCATATTTATTTAACCAGTAAAATAATGAATAATGAATAATAAGGTAATAATGAATCACTGAATCATTTTGGGAATTAAATAATATACTGACCTTGGTTAGTCCCCGTAAGATGTATCATATGGTGATAATAAGCCAATCTTCAAGTCTCAGGGGCTTAATACTCAAAAATGTTATTCCTTGGTGGGCTTGCAATGGTAGGCATTGGGGATTCTGCTGCACTGTCTCTCAGAGCTACCTGCAACACCCATAGAACACACAGCCTCCAAGGACAGGATGGCAGGACAGAAGGGGCACCCAGCCCTGGGGCTTGGCTCAAAAGTGACACTTGCCAGTTTGTTAATGTGAAAGTGCATGGGAGGAATAGGAGCAAGGATGGATTTTGCAAGCATGGATGGGCTTTGCAAGCACAGGTGTCCTCACTAAAATGCTCAGCGTGATGCCTAGCCCACGGTTAGAATAGCTCAGTGAAGGTTGCTATCTTTGTCATCATCATCTCGGTTATTATAGAGGCAGCGCAGGCTTATAATTAGGAATCCATCTCAGATTCAGCAACTTTGGAAAGCTTTTAAAACCCTCTGAGTTTCCATTTCTTCCATTGTAAAATACTTTTCACCTTATGCAGTTGTTAGAGTGACTAAATGAAGTAAATGGGTACCATGGAGTGCATCCTCTAAACAGAGGAGAATTTCATGATGACATATTTTTGTTTTGTCTGTCAATTGGTTAAATGCCTACGCATGTAATTTTAATGTAATAGGCTGAAATATCTTGATTTATGTTATCATGAGTATTCTAATATGATATTGATGTTTCTATTTTTGGCTGAAATATGTAACTATTAATCATTCAGCAGGTCCCTATTAAGTGCCTACTATGTTCCAGAGGCTGAGGATAAGCAGTGAACATATAAGTGAGTTTTTGCTCTTGTAGAATTTAAGTGTGGACACAATAGTCAGGCATGATGTTGCATATCTATAATCCCAGGGCTTGGGAGGCTGAGAAAAGAGGATCACAAGTTCAAAGCCAGCCTCAGCAACTTAGTGAGGCTCTAAGCAACTCAGTGAGACCTTGTCTCTAAATAAAAGATAAAAATGGGCTGCAGATGTGGTTCAGTAGTTAAGTGCCCCTGGGTTCAATTCCTCCCTCTCTCCCCCCCCGAAAAAATCCTGAAACAGTAAAGGGGAAAACAGGCAAAGAGACAAGACAATATAATTTAGCTACTCTGATAATTTAAGATCATAATAATCCCAATGAAATATGAAAACAGGAAAATTTGGTTAAGACTAACTAATGAGGGCTGGGATTGTAGCTCAGCGGTAGAGCGCTTGCCTCGCATGCGTGAGGCCCTGGGTTCGATCCTCAGCACCACATACAAAGCAATAAAATAAAGACACTGTGTCCATCTGCAACTAAAAAAAATATTAAAAAAAAAAAAGACTAACTAATGAAAACTTAACCATTTTTATTCTCAGGAATGCTTTCTCTGAAAAAACATTTCAGCCAAGATCTGAATGGCATAAAGGTCTTTGGAGGAAATACCTTCTTGGCAGGGGGGATTCTAAGAACAAAGGCCTTGAAGTGTAGTTAAGAAAGTGAACAACAGGCAGAGCCGTTAGGAATAAAGCTATTGAGATAAGTAGGGACATTTTTTTTTTGGTCTATAAATTCTATGAAAAGATTAATTTTTCCCCCAGTACTTAATATTAAACTATCAGAAGTCTTCCTCTGGGAGAAGGATGTTATCTGATGTTTGCTTTTAAAAAGATCACTCTGACTAATGTACAGGAAATAGACAATGACGGCTATTGAAGAATTCTGAAAAGAGATGATACTGATTTTGAATGGATGTGTTTTCTTTTAGGTACTCACTGGTAAAGAAGTAGAGAACTTAATTTAGAAGTTCATGAATGTCCTCTAAGGAAACACGTTAGAATTTATAAAGATAGGCTTGTAAATCCAAGGGAAATAAATTTAACTTGAGGATCAAAATGAGAAAATTTGTTTTCAATTGATTTATCCACAACCCAAATGAATTGATGATCTAAAAAGAAAGAGTAGTTCTTAGTAATGATAGGTTTGAATAGCTTCGTTGGTGTGTCTATTTGTATGTTACCCTATTGAAATCAAATATTACAATGTAATTTTGAGCTGACTAAGTTTTTTGTTGTGTTCTACCACATCTGTGCCCATCTGATACAGTACTCAGAAAGAAGTCAAAGGTAAAGGACAACATATTGCATAACACACACATAACACAGCAACATAGGGTAAATCACTTGCCATTTTAGGAAAGTTACTACGTGACAGCCTTGGGAAAGCCTGTTTTGGAGAAATAAATGGATAAAGTACCTTAGAATGCTGAATTAAACCTGCCTTTTATGTTTTTAATCTTGTCCAATAAACAGGTTTATATTGAGCAGGAGGTCTCTGTTCTAAGATATAATATTGTACAAGATGTACATTGTGTAAAAAAAAAAGAAAATCTGATCCATAGGTCTATGTGTAACTCCTGCAAATAGATATTAACTCCCAACTTTTGGAATCTTTCTTTGTGCTTACTAGTTAGGACTTTGTAAATTGGAATCAAATTTCCAAATTCAGCACACAAAGCCCTTGCCTTTGGCAGCTAAAAGTCTGTTATTAAAGGCAGAGATTATAATTACGCAGGGCCAAAATCTATAATTTTCTTTATGAAGTCTTGGTTCAGTGTCATAGTGGTAGTACAGTAAGGTATCAGTAACTCATTTAAAATTCTTTTTTATCATGAAGCAATCAGAGTAATGATTTCGTTAAAGCCAGTGAAGGGGATAAATCTGGTCCACTCTAGTTTGTGTTTTAAATGAAACACTGTGAAACCACACACTGGGTTGTGATTTTTCCTCTTTATTTTGGGGGAGGGTCAGGACACTTACACTCAAGAGCAGAGCCAAAGCTTTGTTCACCCTCTTTCTCAATGCCCCTTGTCTCTGTGTGAAGGAGCCAATTGTCTTCTTTCTCAGTCCCTGATGGAAAGAGTAAAGAACAGCTCGCAGAAGTCTTTCCCTTCAAGGCAGCTTGTTTGCGGGGTTACAGAACTACAAGCCAGCACATGTGGACAGACCTGCTTTTACAGGACCTTCCTCCACTATGCCATAGCTCCCTCGGCTTCCTGTACTTGCATTTTATGAACTATGGCACTGTTTTTCTAGTGTTGCCTTATTATACAGCAATTCAAAGTTGTTTTATTTTCTCTCATTTTCCTTGAAGCTTATCCACAGTTAACTTCTTCAACTTGGTTCAGGGATGAGTTCTAGAGTAACTTGAACTTAAAGTCCATCAATAAAATACAGGAGTTAGGGGGGACAGGAATAGGAAAGACAGTTGAATGAACCTGACATTACTTCTCTATGTACATATATGAATACACCACAGTGAATCTTCACATCATGTGCATCCATAAGTTAGAATCCTAATTAGAATAAGATGTACTCCATGTTTGTATAAATATGTCCAAATATACTCTACTGTGATGTATAACTAAAAAGAACAAATTTTAAAAAAAGTTCAACTTTAAAAAAATTAGGTCTAGGAAAAAAGACAATACAGGAGTTAAAAAATAAGCTAGAGCTTCTTTTTTAAAGTCTTTAAATGTACTATAAATCACCTAAAATACTTCAGCCAATAAAAAGGGGAGAAGAATATTAGATCTAACAGTATATGCATATTATGAACACTTACCAAAACTAGGTAATAGCAATATGGGGATTCATTAAATTATTCTGTGTGTGTGTTTGAATGTTTTCATAAAAAGAAGCTATTTAAAAAATAAATAAATGAAAGTGAGAATACAGAGATGCTGAAGCAAATTTTTTCTTTGTGTTTTAAACAAATTTTAAGAAGCTTTGTGTCATTAATAAATTATACTCAAAAATATATGGGGACAAACTAAATCCTAAGATGAGAAAGGAGAAAATGCTATAATTCTCTAATAATATTAAATTTCACATTGTGAATAGTGGAGTTTAATGTTTGGAGTATAACTAGAGTCATTTTTATTTAATCAAAAAGTCACAATAGGTATTTTTGTTTGTAAATACAAATTCTTGAAACGATATTTTCTTATCTTATAATACAGATCTAAGTAGATAATGTGAGAAATGCGCTCAAATATATTCTTTTTTGGATATTCTCTTTCACACATTTTCATGCACAAATACAATCCCTTAGCAATTATTTTCACCTCGTCCACCCAGGGAATGCATGTGTGCATGTGTATATTTCACACTTAAAATCAGATCAATTAAAGAGTTTTCTTTAAAAAAGTTAGCTATATCAAATAAATCTGCAAATTTCCTTTTAAAATTAGCTTTTTATATATGTAACTGCACCATTCTTAAACAAGTGGGAAAAGTCCAATCCTATCAAAATAATGAAACCAACAAACATGAACAAAGATCTTGAACTTGCAGAAAAGATTTTTAAAGCAGAAAAGCTAGATTCTCTAATTCATTTTCATTTTGATGACCATTGTAATAACAATGCTGGATTAGAATGAATGGCATCTATGTAACAGAGTAACAGAAAGTTCCTTGATTCCATTTCTTTTGAGGATTTAGAGACAGCAGCTCAGATGCTGGATGGATGATCTGTAAATATACGAATTATGTTAGGGGGAAAAATTTTGAATGCCTGAAGATCTGCAGCCCATTTCTCCCTCTACTTTTCAAAGAATGTCCCATGACTATCTGATTTTTACTCCTCTGATGTAGATAGTAGGTAGGCAGAGCTGCAAATGGAAGGAGTGGGGACAGAAAGGCAACATTTCCTTTTAGGAAAGTCCTAGCAAGAGATTAGAGTAGATTCTGGAGGTCAAGATATGAGGGTAAAGACAGGATTCCGTGAAGAATGAGAATGAACCTGGGCAGATGTGAACAATGCAGAGTGAAAAAGAGAGCTTTCTGATGGGAATCTTCTTGCTCTGAGTTATCAGGGTGGACTGAATAACTTTTTAATGTTTCTTAATTGTTTTTCTTTGCCCTTGAACCTATTCTGAGACTGGACCATGAAAGAGATTCTTTTTATTTGAGATTATGTAACTATTCACAAATAATATTTTTAATCCATTTCCATGGTTAATATTCACTGAACATAGAAGAATGAATGCACATATAGGAATCTCCTTATTTTTTTGCTTTGATCTTCTCTTCCACTGAAACTCTGGTTCCTTTGAAATTTCACCATTGCTACTTTTCTGGACTCCTTCAGACCTAACTGAAGGAAAATTCTGTCATCCCCTGACTGTTCCTAGGGAGTTAGAAGCCACATGAAATGAGGAAGACTTTCATTGATTGTTATAAGGAGGGGCCTTTGATAGTATCTCATCCAATATACTCTTTCAAATATGAGAACAATTATGAATTATTCTTTATCTCTACAAACAAATCAAACTCATATGTTAAGGTTTGCTAATGAAAGTATCTCTGCTTAATTTGGGACAGTTAGATCTTGAGTTTTACCTTCCTCCTAGAGCACCCTGCCAGCCTCTTTGGGTCCATTTTACTATAGCACAAAAGGGATTAAGAAAGGACCCCTTGTATTCTCTGATCTCCTGCCCCATCACCCTCCTCTTTCCTCATTCAGGACCTACACTTCATTGCCACTCTTCCTAAGAGCCAAGTGCACACTAGTCTCAGGCTATTTGCACTGCTGTTTGTCTGGAACACTTTCCTTCCTCTTATCTCCAAAGTTTGCACACTTCTTTCATTGAGGTCTTTAAGAAGTTCATTGCACATCACCAAATCAAACATAGTGGCCTTTTCCTTGTCACTCTCTGTACCTTACATTATTTTGACTCTTTTTTCCAGCACTTATCTCAATTACAGAGTTTAATATATATTTACTTGCCTATTAGCTGTTTCTCTCCTACAATATTATTTTCATGGCAGCAGTGCTTATTAGTCTAGTTCTACAGAATTTAATGCCTGGCACATAGTAAGTGCTCCATAAATAATTGCCAAATAAATGCATGTTATTCTATTACAGAAAAGTCTGTAATTATTCAAGATTATGATAAATCATGAGGAGGGTATAATATGGTACAGGAGGCAATATGGAATAAACCATGGAATATTCAAGAAGCATGATTAAAGCCAGTCTCCTACACTTAGTGCATACACTTCACTTCTTCAAATCACCTAAACTCTCTTATTTTTAACTTCTCATTTCAAAGTGGATTTCAACTCAAAACATTGTTTTGACCAAAATAAGTTGATACACTACGGCATCTAACACCATGTCAAACACATGAGAAAACTTCATTTCAAAACTGGTAACTATGTTATTGCCTTACAAAAGTTCCTTAGAACTTGCAATTCATATGAGATCTTAAGTTGCAATCATCTTCCTTCCCATTTGTGTATATACCAAGCAGGAGCACATTCTCATATACCTGTTCTCATTGTATTTTGAAAAAAAAAAAGGCAAGAGGATTCTACCTCCTGACCATCTAAGTTCAGATTCTTAGAACCAGCTTCCTCTATGAGAAACCTCTGACTTTAGATTTGAGCCTCCTTCAGAAAATCTCCTCCTCTCAACTCTTTTGAAGGCCACAGAATATTAGCCAAGTAAGAGTGCAATGTAATATGCCTGGTGGTAAAGCAGGAGCAGCCCACCAAATCTGGTAGAAAAATGGTCTCATTTTATGCTCAGAGAGGAAGAGAGATTGTTAGCTAACTTTTTTTGAGAGCATCAAACAGCAGGAGGAAAAAAGTAAAAAGTAAAGAATAGTATTTGTAGTCCTTTGCCCTTTATATTACCTGGAAATTTTAACGGAGTCTCTCATGGGCTAAGTCTACAAGAGTGAAACAAAGCAGAGTGTTTTATCATAATGTGGCCTGTTTAGGTTCTTTCTCATAGTCGGCCCTGGTAAAACAGATCATAATCCACATAAGAAGAAAGCTTTCCTTACCTCTTTAAGTTTTATAGTCTAAAATAGAACCTTTGAACTCTCATCACTTCTGGATGCATCTCTGTGATGACTGCCGAGTTTCAGGTCTCTTTGCAACTAACTGCATTATTCCTATGGTGGGAATAAAATGAGATGCATAGCTTCAGGAAAATGACTCTAAAAATAACACTTTCTATACGTGCTCCAACAATATTAATAACACCAAGCATTTGGTGTTGCGCTTCCATGGTTCATCAAATTTTTTCCTCTGCCTATCTTACCTAATGGTCTAAATTAATACCAATCATTCATTCATTCAACACAAAATTGCTGGATGCTATTATGTACTGAGATTGAAGTTAAATGCTCAATGTAAAGCCTTAAAATTCTGTGAATTATGGGGCAGTTTCAATTTATAAATAGGTTCCAGAAATGTTATGAAGCTGGTCTAAATTTTTAAATGAATAAATATAAAATCAAAATAGAAAAAAATCCATTATCTGCAAAAAGATCAGATTTATATATCATACTTCACCTACATCAAAAATGGCTTTTTCCTCAGAGGAAAGCTGTATAAATTCCTAGATGATTAACTGACTGCTTCTACTCTCTCCTAATTGTCATATGCACAAGAATCACATGCTATATTCAATTTAAAAATTGCTTCTTTATTGATGATTATTTTAAGTAAAATGAATATATAACCAAGCTGTCATTGCTGAGAATACTTCTAACATGTGACTAGCCAAATTTGCAATGATCTTAAAAAACATGGAAAAGGTTTCCTATCCTATTTTCTAAGAAAGTGTTTTTGACAGACTTATTGAACATTAAATGCATAATTACGAAATTTAGAGGCTCTTTTTATGCAGTGGCATTTTAAAAATCTGATAGATTATGGCCATTGTCGACTGAATTAAGTGCAGTCTTGACTTATTCAGCTGAGTGGGTAATCTGCTGTCATCAGGCTATAGGACAATTCTCAGTGTGTCTTGTGCCCTGAAAATAAATAGATGAGCATGCTAAAATTGTGTGTGTGTGTGTGTGTGTGTACAGAACACAATAATGTACTGTGTTCCAGGAACTACTTTATACTTGGGGAATATAAAGTTGAATAATACAGAAATCCTACCCTCGAGAGGCTTTTGAATTAGCAAGGAAGACATAAACAAATGAGAGAGCCAAGGTGTTTCACAGATGTTGAATTACAAATGTAGATGATAGATGCATAAAAGATGAAATTGGAATTGACTTGTGGGGCTTTTTATTATTTAATATCTGCTTTTCTATCAGAAAGAATATTCTTCAAGGAGTAGAACTGTGTCTATTTTATTTATTGCTCAGTTTTTCATGGATAGCACAAGACCTGATAAATAGTGCCATGTTTCAAATAAATTTTGAATGAATTTCAAGTAAGGGTGAATGAATAAATGGAGGGAATGTATTAAAAATTAATTAATGATAAATTCTCCCTATGGGCATTTGCATTTGGGAAAAGAGATCAGAAAAGATTCTGTGAAAGTGATTAAGTGTGAAAAGAGGAAAGCCATTCCAAATAGTAGCAAACAAATTAAAAAGGTATGAGGGGTCTCAACCACTTGCTGGTAGTTCTATTAGTAGAAACAAGAAGTATACACTTTGGTCATGATGTAGGAAAGCCTTTGGTGTTAAGGAGTTTGGACTTTACCCTAGAGTTCAACTTGTTGGGTATTAATGTAAACTTTGTGCCTTTGCAAAATTTATAGACAATTTGAATCCACGTAGGGTGTCTTTAAGAGTCACTCCTAGTGACAGAATTAGTACCTAAGAAAAATAAATTCTGGACAGTTAATCTTCCCTTGAGGTAGTCTATCCCAAAGCTATTTTGTCCCTTTGTTGCTCTAACAAAAACAGGATATTACATCGTGGAGCCATTTGTATGTATTGTTTTACATTCAAAGCCTCCTCCTTATGCAGGGCCACCAAGTTATTTATTTTTTTATGATTCCTTAGGTTGATTTATCTATAGATGTTTATGGCATGAATACCAGTTTCTAGCAGCTGGGTCAAATTTACATTGCATTGATTACTAAGTGGTTCAGATTACACAAGACCACTCTTCCCATTAGCACAATTTCAGTACCTTGATTCGTGACTTAGAAAACAAGAATGTCACAAGTTACATAACTCCTTCACCTGGGGAAGGAAAGGTTCTCAGCCTTCCTGTTACCTCTGGCCTTGCTCACTGATGCCCCCAGTGTCAGGTACAGCCTCCACTTTGAAACCTGGGTGGGATTTACTTCTACAAATTCAGGTTACTATATTGTAGAAGTTCTTTCATCTTCTAGCACCAGAAATGCATACTTAGGAAAGCATGAGGGAAACTGAGAGGTGCTCTTGACCCAAGTGTGGACTCAGTGTCAGGGTGCATATGTTCATTTCCTTGGTAGGAACCGCAAGTGGATATTAGAAAGAAGCAGACATGATATTTTAAGATTCTTTCCTATTTTTCTCTATTTGTATTTTTTTAAGGCAGTTGACATGGGTTCTGCATAAAGTTAGACTCCCACTAGGATCAGAACTGGGAATTTTTGCTTGTTGTTTTTCATTTTAAATAGATTGGATAGTTACATTTAAGCATGGAACTTTGGGAATTCCCTGCTCCTTTAAAAGAAAGCAATTGTGTCCCACTCTCCAATTCCTTTAAATTCCATTATAGAAGTGAGCTTACAAATTTATTTTGTCTACATAACTGCATTTATTTATAACTTGATCAACAGGTAATGCATTGTATATTGCCCTCAGCCACATTGAGAGACCATTGAGTAGATGCTAGATGAAAGGAAATGGGGCTCAACTCAATTAAATCAAATTCTCATTCTAGCATAGTAGAACATGGAAATGCACTATGGACATTTATTGAGATCTAACTCCCTCCCTATAGATGAACACTTAGACATTACAGTACATCGTAATTATGCTACCATCCTGAGCAACATTTTTAAATGATTATATGTGCTAAAATGGAAAGCTCTTCACTTATAATTAAGGTAAACAAACAGGCACACAAAATTGACGTGCTAATAGAAGTTCAGTGGATTAGACAAAGGGGAATGAAGGGAAGAGAGGGGAGATAAGTATAGGAAATACAGTAGAATGAATCAAACATAACTTTCTTGTTTTCATATATGAATACACAACCAGTGTAACTGCACATTATGTACAAGCACAAGAATGGGATCCTAATTAGAAGAAATCATAACTCCATGTATGTATAATATGTCAAAATATACTCTACGGTCATATATATCTAAAAAGAACAAATAAAAAAGAGAAAAAAAACTGACATGCTCAGTAATACTGTCCCGTTTAGAATTTTTTTAAAAAAGAACTAGCTCAATGGATTAGTAGATATATATTTATGCATTCCCTAGAAGGAATCATAAAAAAGAAGTTGCAAGGAGATTTCTTTTTTTACTTTTTATATTTAACCTTTCAATAATTGAAATTTACTAACTTTATACATATTCTTCCATGTGTATACACACTTAATATCAATGGCATACATGCATTGTAAGATAACTATTTTTCCTCTTTATAACTCTAGTAAACGTATAATCTTGCATACAGTATATGATAGTCTATAAACATGACCTACAGGAGGAGCATGCAAAATGCTCTACCAGGGACAAGTAGAAACAAGAAGAGTGGGAGGAGGCAGCATCAGAAGATGGTCTATTTTGTTTAATAAATAATATTCTGCTGTCTTTAAAGACTCTTTGTCTTAGACACCTTTCCATGATGCTTCGCCTTCCAATAACAGGGTTTCTAATCTGTAGCCAGGTAAATCATGTGCTGCTTCCTGGAACTGCTGCAGCTTTCCATATTCTTGGTGTCTGAACATTATTCTATTCAGCATCAGTGCTTCACTTATCTCCACCATATAATGAATCAAATGTAGCTGTCAGCAAATTCTTTGTGCCTCATCAACTTGAAACATCAATTTTCTCTGTTTGAAACAATAATATTATGTAATTCCCCTGACAGGCTGTGGGTTTTCCTCTCAAAACCATCTTGTCATACCAGGAAATAATTATCCAAGAATGGTTGCAAATTGAAAAAAAAAAAAATGATGGTGCTTTAATCCTTAAGACAGAGAGGTGATCTCGAGCTCATTATACAGACCATAATATGATGGATCCGAAAGTTATTAGCTCTGTCTTGTTTCTAGGCAGCTGTTCTCTGCTTCTGTCATAACTGTGGGACATTCTCTTTCCTATAAGGCTAACTTCCCATGGACAGATTGTTTGTGTGACTAAATATAAGCAATAATCCATTACTAAGGAGTAAAATTAGGAACGTGTATGCAAAATATACTTTCTTTGGAATGTGCTATTAACTTTTTATTTATTTTCACTTTTTTGGTTTATAGTCCTCTGCCAAGTTTAGCCTAAATGATAGGGGGTAAGCGTGTGTCTGACACTTATAAATATAACCCATGTAATTTGCTTATTCTGTTAATGCAAACTGTTACTAGAAGAGCAGTATGATTCCTTTGAAGAGATCTTGGTTGGTTGCTTGCTTTACAGTTCTTATTCTAACCTGTGGCCATACAACTACTGTGATAATATTTTAGTGAATATTTAATCTTTTTTGTCCCATTCTAAAATTATGTAATCAATTACAAGAACTGCTTGAAATTCATTTCTTTTTACCTTTGATGATGAGAACATTGAAACTAAGTCATTAGAGAGTGTTGATTTAAAAGTCAAGAGAACATATGTAATAGGATGTAATTTTGCCACCAACTACCACAAATTACCTGGCAGTTCATTAAAGTTTTATTGTCCTTTGGCAAAATGAAGAATTTGAATTAGATAAATTTAGGAATCCTTTTACAGATAGGACCAAAGTGCTTTCTAGAATGACATTTTATCACAACTAGAAACTCCCAAATTGCTACAACTCGCTTATTAGAGTATATTTTAAAAGTCCATGTTAAATAGAATACTAAGTCTCAAAAGTAAATGTAACCAAATAACCCATTTGCCATATGCAAAATATTTTACAGCTCTAAAACATAATTCTGTGTGTTAACAATTTTTGCCCTGTAAATTGTGGTTTAAATTTGGAGCAAGCATGCTAGTTTTGCACCTAGAAATATACACACACACACAAGCACACATAAGAAGTCTCTCATATATCATGTACAGGGCAAAAGTGAGTATAGAGTGAGCATTCTCTAACAAAATATGCAGAATTGTTAGAAGCCTGCTGATATTTACGTGTAAAATTGAGAGTATTTTACATTTTCAAGAGAAATTAGATTTTACCAACATGTCACTAAGCAAATTTTTTATTGTTTATTTTATTTTATTTTATTCTATTTTGCTTAAAACAGCAAGTCTTATAAACCATTAGATCATCATATCTGTTTGTATATTGCATGTTTCACATTTAATATAAAGTTTGGAAGACGAGAAATACTCCACAAAGCAAGCAAACAGTAATTACTTCTTCATAATTACCATGAAACTTTATTGCCATGCATTGTTATAATTATATTTTAAATACTCCCCATCTGCATGATAGACCATAATGTCTTCTAGCACATTGCAATCTGTGGCTTATAACAGCATCTCACTTCCACAAAGGACTCTTCTTCATTTAGTCTCCATTTTAACTACTGTTAAAGGAGACTCAGGAAAATTAATTGGCACCATAATCCTGCAATAAGAAAATGTAGGCAATACAATATTTCTGTATTACTGAAATCATCTCATTATTCAGAGGAGTTCATGTTTTACATCTAAGATGTATTCTTCCCTCAGTTAAGGAACCAGTCATAACCAAACTAGTTTCTCTCAAATTTTACTCTGCACACAAATCACCTGGGGATAGGGTTAAAATGCAGATGTCAATTCACTTTGTCTGAGGTCCTGAGTGGAAGGGGCTGAGATTCTGTGCTTCTAATGAGCTCCCAGGTGGTAATACCTCTGCTGGTGGCCCTTGTATCTTACTGAGAGTAGCACCCTATTTACGTATCATCTGCAGCTAAGGGCAAAATACTTTTAACAACACACACACATACACATACTTCACACACATACATGTGTGTGCACACACACGCACATGCACTTTACCCAGCCCTCTGCTGTGAGCACTTTCTACATTCAAGTCTCAAAATCAATTGCTACCATTGATGTATTTATTTAACACAAGCAGAAATAACATTCTACCTGTGAAATTCTACCAGGTAAGCACTGGATAATATCACTCTGAGGTGAGCTGGGGTAGTCAAGAAGACTTCCTTATAGTTTATCAAGTGGAGGGTGTGGATGTGGGGAAGTTGGGAAAGAAAATTCCATGAAGGAGGGAGGACATTTAGAGGTGGTACCATAAATCTTTCAAGGAGTGGGAGGTTGTGGGTAAAGGTAAGATTAAGAGGACACAATTCTCTAATCAAGAGAATTTTATCTTTCAGGTATTTAGGAATCATGTGAGAACTATAGAATTACATAAATCTTAATATATATCTCAATTCATCCAATTTGCTAATGTTTTCTCTGCCACTTGCAATGAAATAGTCCCCTTTGGGAAAGTGATTTAGAATTAGGCTCCTAGAATTCAAAGATAATATTATAGATACTTATCCATGTTTTTTAAATGAAGTATTTGGAAATTCATCTTGGGAGATTTTTTTAAATCCATTTAGTAAAAAACATTATGGCCTGGTATATTTTCCCATCATAATTATCTTTGGATTAATAGAGTAGCATCTGATCTTTGAACATGGCAATATCAACAAGTCTGAATAGATCATTTTTATTCTCCTTAGCCTAACAGATTTTGAAGACCCTTCAATATCAAGGTAGCTGAGACATGAGACCTTTGAGAAATTGTGAAATTCATGAAGACAATCCTCAAAGACATCTCAGTTCGAAGCGAATAAAGTCTTACACTATGGCTTTTTAAATTTCTCTTAACGCTAAAGTAATTCTTCCATTTTTTTAATTATAAAGTTTTGAGGTAACATTAAAAATCCAGACTCTCATAGTCTATGTGTATTTGACCCTTGGCAAGGTAGGATATGGTTTTTGGCAATATTTGTTTCAGTGATGCTTCTGCAAAACTTTTTATTACACCAATGGGCAGGCCCTTGGGTGAATACTTCATTCAAGTCCTTTTACTAAAAATGTTGCCCAATAATTCTATAGCTACCAAGGTTCCACAAAAAGGCTTTTAAATATGCATATATTCTTATGTAAGTATACATGTTTGTGTATACATGTGTACATATATAAATACATATTCCTAGATCAGTCCCTTTGTCTAAATAAATGTGCAATGCATATAAAGATTTTAAGACATGTATTTAAATGAAGGGAATGGGAAAAATTCTTGCTATATAAGTAGACTTATAATTTCCCTAATAAAAAATTAGAACTTTGATAGATTAAAACTCCTAATAGAACTCTAGCAACTGAGTAAAAAAATAATGATAATGGCAATAATAATCAGAAACAAAAGAAAAAAGAAAAGAAAGGAAAAAAAACAGGGAACATATATTGTACACAGTTTTAGGTTAAGATGTAACAGTAATGTGGCCAGCATCAGGAAATAATAGGATCTGGTTTTAGTGAAGACCTAGGAGAGTGCTGAAGTGGTGCTGTAGTGGCCAGATGGTCCAATGACAAGCTCTAGTCAATATGTGCAATTCTACACACACAGATTTTTCTCTAAGACCACAACGTTTTGTTGTGCTTGGAGTAGAGTCACAACATTCTATTGATGAGCCTCCATGGAATTAAAATGAAACAAACCTGATGAAAATAAAGTTGAGTTGATTGAACACTCTGAACTCTGACAATGACAAGTGATCAGGTATCACAGCCTTTAACTGGGAACTGCTAACAGGGATGCTAAGCAATAATTATTGTTGCAGCAAATGTGGGATTTTTATTTACATATGTTCCATAGACTCTACAGCCCTTTCTATGCATTAATTTATGTAATTTTCACAGCAGCTCTGTGAGGCATTTAACATTATTATCTCCATCCTATACATGATAAAAATGCATCACAGAAATATTTTTAAAAATAACATGTCTAGTTTCTTATAGAGAGTAAGTTGAGGAGACAGACATTAGGCCATGAAAAGACTGGTACCACTAACAACTGAATGCACCCAAATTAAACTTTACCCAAAGTAAAGCCTATAGAAATATTCACTACTTAAAAATAATTTAGTATTATATTTTATACCTTTAGAACCAGAGTTTTTTTTCCCCCATGCACCTCAAATAAAGCAGTATTAAGGGGGCAATAAAGGTAATCCTTCAGAGAGTAGAAATCTGACTCATGAAAGCCATGATTCCAAAAAAGTATAAAAGGTATAATTTAAATAATTTAAGGAGGGATTACCATTTACAAGTTGGAAAAGGAACCTCAGACTTTCTGTAGCCACTAGTCAAAGTATTGTTGCTGTCAAAGGACATAATAAAATTCTGGAAATTATCAGGGAAGATTTAGAAACAAAAAAAGAAAGTTGGTATCTCTTACAGTACAAATAAAATATCTTAATAACAGGACTCTTATATTAAAGAAAAAATGAATGAGGCCTAAGGAAGGAAGGAAGGAAGAAGCAACATCATTCTCACCTAAGACTTAACTCCCAAGAGGACAGTCAGATTCTTTCTCATGATGCATTGGGTTCCTCATGACCCTTGAGACATGAACTGGGGAACATGGAAACAGATCTGGACGCAAATGAAAGTTGTATGTGTGGCCAATTCTGTTTATTGGAACACGGTGCACAGAGGTATTCTGAGACCTTTTCTTCCTTGAGGATGATACTTGGCAGATGAAGCATGAATTTTGTTGAGGACTGGGGCTATTGCACTTAGTGGTTTAACTGCTACCTGGGTTTGAATCCCAAATCTGGGGAAAGCCACTTAACCATTCTGAATTTCAATTCCCTCACTTGTAAAATAGGAGAAAATTTTAACTACTTTATAGAGTTGCAGTGAGGATTAAGTGCCATGATCTATGTAAAATGGAAGGGTTAAATAAACTTTTGTTAAGAGCACCAAATACTAAAAGAAAATGTTTTCCATGGATAAGACTATATGTGAGTAGAAAGAAACTTCCGACTTTTAGGAGTGATGGATATGTTTGTTGTCTTGACAGTGATGATGGGCACACAGGTATATATACATATTAAAATTTACGAATTGTATACTATGGATATGTGTAGTTTGTTTCATGTCAGTTGAATCAATGCAGCTGTGAAAAACAAAACAAAACCTGCATGTTTCTGTGGTTTTGTGTGCATTTGTAAATTTAGTTGCTAGAAATTTCTCAGGCAATAGAGGCACAGGACATGACTCCCCTCCTCAGAAAAATTAGATCCAATTCTTTAGGGCAGGAAATGGAAAGTGCATATAGGTTCATCTTTTGTGAGAAATCTGTACTTCTACCAATGATGAACTTATATGTTAGCAGACATCCCATTTAATGGACAGATGTGCTCTGAAGTGCTGTGATAGAAAGTTCTACAGAAAGGAATGATTTTGCATGCATAGTATGTAGAAATTTGAAATCTCACTAGATATATTCTTGCTCATAAAATACTGAGATCCAGTGATTGGATTTAGCTTTTTCATCGGGAGTGAGAATTTACATCAATTCTAATGTAAAGGCAGCAGCTTCCCAAAGACATTCCATGATGCCCTCTTTATTTTGTGTGATTTCTGTAGTTTCACAAAATCATGGAAGTCAGAGCTACTAATGCAATTAACTTTCAGCAGAAAAATATTCTCAGTTTGTGAAGAGAGAAGTGATTCATTTTGGTTTTCGAACTGTAAACTTACAAAATAATATTGGGCTTATTCAAGCCAAAAAACCAACAAATTAACTTCCCCAGGTATCTTAATGTATCGACAAAGTTACTAGGCCATTATAGTTTTTGTTTCCATTCTAGTAGTGATATGGAGGGAGATACCAATTCTCAAAGAATAATTTACCCTGTTGGGTGTTTTAAGATTCATCCTTATTCCCAAAGGCTGAATATTTTCTCTGATATGTGGGTGCTCATTCACAATAAGGGTGGTGGTGGTAGAGAATAGAGGTATTTTGGACTAAACAGAGGGGAGTGAAGGGAGAGGATGGGGTATGGGGGTAGGAATGATAGTAGAGTGAATTGGACATTGTTACCCTATGTGCATATATAATTACATGACCTGTGTGATTCTACATCAGGTACATCTAAATGAAAGAGAAGTTATACTCCATTTATGTATGAAGTGTCAAAATACATTATACTGTCATATATAACTAATTAGAACAAATTTTGAACTATATTAAAAAAAAGATTCAGCTGGGCGTGGTGGCGCAAGCCTGTAATCCCAGCACTTAGGGAGGCTGAGACAGAAGAATCACGAGTTCAAAGCCAGCTTCAGCAATGGCGAGGTGCTAAGCAACTCAGTGAGACCCTGTCTTTACATAAAACACAAAATAGAGCTGGGGATGCGGCTCAGTGGTGGAGTGCCCCTGGGTTCAATCTCCAGTACCAAAAAAAAAAAAAAAAGATTCATCTCCTTTCTCAATGTTATTGTTGCAAGAGAAAGTCTGGCATACTTTAGTTTTGATCACTTCCTCTTAGGAAATCAGTTTACTGAAGTTCTACAGGACCTCCCTAACGAATCTATGAGTCATGAGTTATAGTCATGGACTTTGGCTACATTGTATCATGTGTGTCCAGTTAAGATTCTAATAATTGTTCTCCCTGGAATTCTGTCTAGATTTTACTGGGAAATTGCAGTGTAAAGGATTGGGTGGAAGATGAACTTTTAGCCTTTTTGAAATTGCAACAGATTGATGAGAAAATAAAGCTAATTTGATTGCAATTAGCAAAATCTTTCTCTTTTTAGAAAGCAGCTCCTAAGCATCTATTTTGAAAATTGAACCCAGCAGTTTCTATAGTGAAAATACAGTTGCCTTGAGGGAGAAATATTCATCCACACACAAATATAGATTATGGATGTTTCTAACTTAACTGTAAAAGTTGGTGCTTGCCTCTTTCAAGGAGCGTTCACAGGCTATTTCAACTGACTATTTTTTCAACAATATTTATGATATCCTTTTATGGTCTGCCAGTATTTTTTTGAAGCCCAGTTAGAACAGCAGCCAACAAAATTGAGACTGAAAGTCACTGAGGCCAAATATCTCTTCAGAACCAAGATGTTACTTCAAAAGATCTTCATTTCAAAGCACTACTGTGACTCAAATAATCACATATTTTTTAACATGGAATTGGTTTTTTCTCAGCCCCCAGTGAACCTTTACTGTGCAAATTCGCTGATGGAGGACAAAAGAAGCGACAGAATCAAAGCAAATATACCCAGAACGGGAGGCCTTGGCCCAGAGAAGGAGAGGTGAGTCCTGACTGAAAACCTTTGCTCAGAAATTTGGCAGCAAATCCCCCTCAGAAGGGTGGCAAAACAGACATTGGAAGCCATAATGAAATTTGGTCCCATCGAAAACCGAATAACTTCAGAGAGGCAAGGAAAAAGGCCTATATTTACTTGTCCAGGATGAAATTACACAAGAAAGAACATTGGACTTAAAAATTAGCTTTGGTTCTGTACAACACTAAGTCTTCTGTCTTTAAGGACACTTGAACCTGAAAAGAGCTCACTGGAAGACTTAAGAATCAATCTATCATTATACAATACTTATAAAAGAAAGTCATAATTATTTAAGAAACTAGTTTCAGTGAAATCAGTATTGAGAATTGAATGTGTATTGAGAAAGGTAAGCAAAAATTAAGATTTATTTCATCCTGCCATTGATGGTCTACTTGCACACGTATATATGTTACATATGCCCATGAGTTTGCAAATGCACTGCTGCTTTAGTTATGTGGATGTCAATTTAAAATATGGCATTTTGGTTGGTCAAGAAGAAGGAAGAAAAGTTGATGCAATCATGGTTCTGTTATTCACAATGAGGGAAAGAGAAAGCTCTTGACAGTTAACTAAGCAGTTTTCCTCTTAATAGAAATCGGCAGAGAGGCAAGCTATGCATCCAGTGCCAGGTAGGGATAGATTCCTTTTGGTTACTTTATTTTTGAAAGAAAGGAAGGAAAAGGGGTCTAGGCTTCCATGAGGTTTTTCTTTTCTTTCTTCCTTTTTTTTTCTTCCATGTGAAATGGAATGGAGTTGTTTAAATGACTTGAATAAATGCCATTTTGGCCAAGGCCTTAACTTCAACAGGAGAGATTTATTTTGTATTTCTATTCAAAACACCTACTTCATCCATTCATTGCTGAAGAGTCAGTGTACTTGACACAGTGTTTTATATTTTCAACACTAAGAGAGAAGGTATAAGAAAGAAAGGAGGCTGGGAATTTTTCTGAGCAAGTCTTTTGCCCAGTTTTCAGTTTCTCAGAATGTTTTCTGTTTCCATGCAGGTTTCAAAACCCCACTAAAAGTGTATAATTATGTTCAAGGACCTATAGAACCTATCACTCATTACAATAAGGCATGACATACAGAATAATCACTGAGCCTCAGAAGCTAATAGAGAAAAGCAAGAGTTTTCATATTGTCAACTTTAGAAAGGCAGTTTATGTTGTGTTTTATAAAGGAGGTGGGGGATCAATCCAGGTGTCTGCAGTGTGGGAGTTCACTGTGTTAGCAGGTAACTTCCTTCCCAGGAGGAGAGCAGATGCCTGACAGCACTTACTACATCCTTCCCACACCAAACATCTGTGGTTTAGAAAGACTCACCTGAAAAGCCTCATTTAAAATGTGGTTTGATAAAATACCCAATTAGAGGTAACTTTGGATCATAGACTATAACCCAAAAGTGTGGACTCCATTAAGAACCTTAGCTCTAATGACTGAAACTTCAGTTCCTGCCTCCTTAAGTACTGGTAATATCTTCATCCTGTTGATGATAATTGTAGAATGACACTTGATCAGAGCCCATATTTCTTGCAATCCAAATCAACAAACAGAAATGTAGAGTTAAAGCTATTACCCTATTATTACATACAGAACTAGGAGTTTTGACTCCATGGATGATGAACTACATGTACCACAGTGCAAAAGCATCATAGTCAAGTTTACAACCCTGAGCACCTTATAATTTAGATGTTGGCCTTAAAGGTATATTTCTAATATTTGTTTTCAAAATTTGTTTTTTTAAGTACTATTGATTTTCCTATTGAATTATGAAAATCAAGGGACCATAGTAAATTTATCAGTGACCATAAAAAAATAAAATACTCCAAACTTATAGACAATTGTAAAAGAAGAGATCAGGAAAATGAATGACAAGCATTAAAAGTATGTTTATCAAATACCTTGTTTTGGGGATGAGCATGTTAATACATACACCTTGATTTCGAATCTAGAAATAGACATCAAGTTTGCTGGATCACTTTGCACCTCATTCTATAATTTTCATTTCTACTTCTTTTCACATTACTTTTATTACAGTAATCTAAAGGATATTAACATGGTTAATGAAATATAACAATACAAATAATCCTGCAAGCACTATATGATTAACTCCTATGTTCATGTAAATTATAACCACATATTCCATGGATTCTAGACATGTTCTATTGTTATTGATATTTGTACATACTTTAACACTTCCGGAATGGATTCTCCTCCTGTCATCAGGAGTACCTTACAAGACAGTCTGCTTTTGTTCCTCTCCGTCACCTGGAGGCACTACGTAGGTTGCCAGCTTGTCTGTGACCACACGGATTGCATGAATAAAAGCTCTCCTTTAAGTGAGAACTCTGGGTCCCATTTTCAGGGGAGAATATTCTTTATCCTCATTCTTTATCCACTGTCAAGACTGAGAGATGAAACTTAAGACCATTTCTGGTGGGTGATTTAGTTTTTCATATACTTGTGTACTAAAGTTGGCATTTTAACTTTATAAGATGATCCTTTTGTGTGTTTATTTTTACTCATTTTTTTTAATTTGGAAGACAATGATACACCTCTCCATCATTGTTGTCTTATATAAGATAAAACAATTGATTATTCTGGTTCAAAATTTGAGGTAATAGCACAGAAGATAATGTTTGTTTTTCCTCTCTCTTGAAAGGATGGTAAAAAGCAGTAATCTGAAAAGGATTTCTGATAAATACTTGAAATAAAAATACCAGTGGATTGCAAGCATTTTAGAAGTACTGTAAACATGAAAATTGATAGGCTAATTACAATTTTAATTTATTATGTAAACTTGTTTTGGGGGTGGCATTTAGATAGTTTTATTAGCATATTTTGGCAAAATGCATTTCTTTATGAAAAATCTAACACTGAAAACTTTAAACACATAAATTGGTCTAAATTGCTAAGGTTTTAAAATTTAAATATATGCTAGTGGCCATGTTTTTGCATAAGTGAAAAACAGGGATATTTTGAAGTTATTAACTAATATTTCAGAAATAAGTGGAACCCTGATAGAATGATCAAGAGATTGGGGCTCTGAGGCCCCTCTTCTCTAGTGTTCTACATTCAAATTGCGAATTGAGTTACTACTTAAAGCAGCAGTTTCAAATTCTTTGATCTCTGGATCCCTTTAGACTCTAAAAAATTTTATGAATTAATTTTTTAAATAATAAAATAAACCCATTAGGTGATAATAAGAATAGTATGTCTTGTGAAAAATAACTATATTTTTCAAAGGAAATGGTTTTTTTAGAGAAGTGAGAGTTTCATATTTTGCAAATTTCATGTCTGTCTCTGTAAAAGATGGCTAAATTTGCACATCTGCTTCAGCATTTAACCTCTGGCTATATATTTTGTTTTAAGCCCATGTAGAAAATCTAGCTTCATCTAGATATATCACTGAAAAAGGAAGACCTTTATGGATCTCCGAAAGGGATCTTGGGAAAACTCATTGTGCATGTGCCTCCTCCAGACTTCCCAGGATCCAGAGAGAATAGGGTGCTGGCTGGCATAACAGGACTACCCCAGTATCCTACTGCATTAGATTCTGATTGGCCAGCACTTTAACATACTGGTAATGAAATGTTTTTAATATCACAACTAGTGTAAGAGTTGCCTCACTCTGTCATTGCTGTGACTCTCATGACCCCTAGGACCCGAGGATATGGCTTTGGCCAGATATTTTATTATATGTGAGGCCATATTTTCAGTTCCTACTTTAGGTAAAATGATGCTCAAATTGACCTTGATTGCCCCCTACCCCCACCCCAGCTTCCCCCCAGAAATAACTGGTCTGAAACTAGATGCTTCAAACCATTTTGGAAATATTTCAGGAACATAAAGAGGAACTCCTTTTAATTCCTTTTATGTTCCCAAAGAATACACATTTAGTGACTACCAAAACCCACCAAATTGGACTCTACCCTAAATAATAAAAACAGTTGATCAAAAAGCAAATTGCTATGACCATTTCCCATATGACCAGATCAGGATCTGATTGATGGCAACTTGCCCTTTCAGTAAAGATAATTGTAAACTAAAATACGCATTCATTTCCCACTACCACTACCACCAACATGGCACACAGACACACTGTTACCAGTGGCATGCATATTTTGTAACCTTTATTCAACTATAATTGTAAAGCTGATTGGATCAAATCAAAGGATGGATGCTTTTCCACTGCACTGGTGATATTCACTCAGATTTTGAAATGATATTATATTCACTTTTGTTGCAACTGGCTTTTGGGTTTCCATAAGAATTTTCCAACATAAGTATATACTAAGTTTCAAATTATATCTTGTAGTACTCTCACCAAATGTTGATATTGTGCTTTTGTCCTTCAATAGTCCACGAGTTATAAACAAGCCATTTCTCACTGGTTCAAAACTCTGATGTAGCTTTCACAAAATCTTGCCAAGCCCTAGAGTAATTGAATTAATAAATGTCATTGATAACAATTCTTTCAGGAATTACATACTTTAAAGAAATAATGTTTTGGCCATGGACACAAACAAGAGACATAGCAATTGAACAAGAAGTAACACAACAGAATCTCAGATGTTTAGTGAAAAAATCGTCAAGATTTTATTAAAAGACAAAATCAATGTAATGACATTTCGGGTCTTTATCTTATTTACAGTTCCCTTTTAGAATCAATTTAAAAGCAATGAGAAAGCTGGGCGTGGTGGCTCACGCTTGTAATCCCAGCACTTAGGGAGGCTGAGACAGGAGAATCGCAAGTTCAAAGCCAACTCAGCAAAGGCGAGGTGCTAAGCAACTCAGTGAGACCCTGTCTCTACATAAAACACAAAATAGGGCTGGGGATGTAGCTCAGTGGTCGAGTGCCCCTGAGTTCAATCCCCAGTACCAAAAAAAAAAAAAAAAAAAAAAGCAATGAGAAAAAAAACAAACATTTTCTCTACTTGGCACATTGAAGATGTTTTTTCTTGTTATGGAATTATTTAACATTATTATCCTCCAAGTTTTGGATATAAAGTTAAGCTAATGAAACTAATGTAATATTGTTAATGACCAACACTCAGGTTTCTGGGAGTAGTTTACAGGTTATGTTAAAGAGAAAAATCAATTAATTTTTTTAGGGGGTGAATGTAGTCTAGGAATGTTATAGTTTGGGTTTTTTTAATTATACCCAATTAAGCAATAAGTTTTAGGTGAAGCAACATGCCTGACGAACCTCTGATGAGATGGTATTTCTTCAAGAGATTTTATTTAAATGCATTTTTATTCACCCAACACACTAGCTGTAGATACAGCAGAACAGTATATGCATTGCACAGTACCAAGGGACCATTCATAAGGACATGCTATGGTCCTGCCTGGATGAATTAGTTTGGAAACCTTTAAGGGGTATGATATATTGACACACCATATTGTAACTTCAAATCAGTAGGTCTCAGTAATGTGATCACAAAATTCACTATTAATGGGGTGAATGCTAGGGTTAGCAGTTTTAAGTTTTAATGCAGCCAATTTTTAACCCATTTAAAATACTGTCTATTTTCAGACACGAAATCCACTTGTTTTCAGTGATAATTGAAAACTCCCCTTGTGCCATAAAAATCTAATAACTCTTGTTTATTCAGAGTTTGTTTTAATAAAAATTTTTCTTCATTGCCAGTAAGTGAATGAAGGCCTACAAAGTTCATATGGCAGAATGGGATTTCCCATGATAGCTTGAGTCTACAGCCAAGTACAAGCAAAGTTGAAAAGCATGATTCCAAACACCCCACTCCACCCTGTTGTGGCTCAAGTCTTTAGAAGTAATTATTCATTCCAGCTGAATCCACTTATGACTGAGACAAAATGTCTCTTTAGATTTCCAAGTAGGCAGCCATATCAGTAATGCAATAGCTACATCCTACATTCCAATTCTAGATGAATAAACATAATCTTTGGGAGAGATGTGTTCTAGCTGTTTTGATGTGTGTTGCTTTTATTTATTTATTTATTTGGAACAAAGGTGAATACATGCAGACTCTACATCATAATTATTAATTATAATTATTAATTCCCACCCTGTTTTTGTCACCATCATCATCTGTTGTTATTATAAGGCCTCTGTTCCCTCACTGACTGGCACTTCATCTACGGAGGATGCAGTGAAGTGGAAGAAATGACCTCGCCCTGCATGTAGAGATGGATACCCTCAGAGTGCAAACTCCTCTAATCTCATCTTTCCTATTTACCTTTTTACCTCCTCAGTGTAGGACAAATTTTGGCAGAAATGTTCTTTTTAAGAGAAGAATTCTGTGGGAAAGAAATTTTTAAAAAGAAAATATGGAAGAAAATGCAGCTTAAATAAAAAGCATGCAATGCCAATAGGTTCTTATTGAGTGTCTACTATAAGGGAAGCAGGGCAACAAGATAGGCAGGACATGCTGTATCCACAGAGGACCACTCCCTGGGAGCCTAACATGGCACAGATCTTGGTCTGCATGCAATGTGGGAGATTAAAGGTCAAGATGAATATAATTTAGCATTGTAGAAATCAAATAATTGACTATAAATGGCTTTCCTAGCTACATAACAATAGAAGAAACCCAAAGCCCAAATAATAATAACAAAAATAGCAGCCACACAAACATCAGTTCTCATCTTGCTACTAAATATTAATTGTTTCTTTGTTT
The DNA here is from genome assembly GCA_004024805.1 of Geosciurus inauris. Lineage (NCBI taxonomy): Eukaryota > Metazoa > Chordata > Mammalia > Rodentia > Sciuridae > Geosciurus > Geosciurus inauris. The sequence continues at coordinate 108,283 of PVHX01003150.1, forward strand.
TTTCATGATGGGTAAACTAAGAATTTGATGTAAGTTCAGTTATAGATCAGAAATGCTTCCCAAAGTTGAAAAGTCCCCCTTTGATACTTGGTCATTATGCCATTGAGTGCTGAGTGGATGGGGAGGAGAATGTCTAGAAAAGCAATTTGAGCTTTGGGGTGTGCATATTGGATAAATCCTAAGTTCCCCTCTGATGTACCTATTGAGAGTAACACTTCTTTCTGTATTTTAAGGATGGAGTGTGTCACCACTCCTGATGGACCCATACTGTATGCTTTTCTTCATAATATGTCAGACATGTTACTTTAGGCTGAGGGGACAACCTCTAGAGTTTAAATCCCAAATGTCACAACTTCAAAGCTGAGTGGCAACAATGGCACGTTTTCAGAGTTGGTCATTTTCTGCTTCCCCTCCAAAAGAATGCAAAGGTTTACAAGTGCATATTTAGTGATTGGATGAATTCAATGAAGGGTCCCAGGCAAAGCACTGAGCACAGAGCCCTGCAAACTGTGATTTATTCACTATTATTATGAGTGTGTAGTTATTCACTATTATTATAAGTACCACTGTATCACCAATGCAGGGCAGTTTAACATGAACGTCGGTTTTTCTCTGTATCCCAATGACTAGAATGTTCTAATTCCTTGATTTTATGTACTGTCAGTTTACTTTCTAAAGAGGAATCACATTCAGTGATACACTTACATGAAAGAAAATTGGCTGCCAACATAATCTGTTAGCTGAGTTTTTACTTAAGTTATAAAGCATAAAAATGAGAAATTAGTTTCTATCTTCAACCCACATAACATTAAGGTTTTTAGTATAATCATGTGCCAAATCTGAAGGCATTATTTAGCACTGAAACATTAGGTAGTTTTCAAATTTGTAGACAGTTTTCTCTTGAAAGTCATGTAATCATGAAAACCCAATAAAAGCTGGCAGAGAAAGAGGGCTTGGATGGAAAAGTTGAAAGAAAATGGGGGGAAAAAAAGTAAGAGTAATTGTGAGCTATTGCTAGAAATCAAGGAACAGACTGAGCCACTATTGAGAAATAACAAAGTGTAGTTAGTACTTTTATAAAAAAAAAGAAGAAGAAGAAGAAGAAGATAACTTATTAACTCAATCTGGCAAATAATAGGGTAAAATTGGACCCCCAAAGTGCTTATGCAACCTCCATAGCTATAAGGACTCCTCATACTCAAGTATGTTCCACCATCCTTCAAAGCAACTGTTTATTAGAGAACAATCAATCAAATGCCATGATTGCTAGCTTATTGAACTGAATGAGGAACTGGAAAATAGTAATTTTCTTACATACACCATATCTCTATAGTTCTCAATGTCATAATATTTAGATTTCCTTTGTCAAACAAGTACATGCATACATTCATTTATAAATGGGTTCTATTATCAAATTCTGTGTAACTTTTGGAATTCTTACAAATAGTGACATTAATGCCATTTATAAAATTTTCTTTTGTTTGCAAAAGACTCAGATTCATAAAATTATCAGTTTAAAACACATACATACATACACTCAGTTTACCTTCCTGATTCACAGGTTTATACTTAGAAATTTACACTTTTTTTACTAAAATCTGCTTGTAATCCAGAACCAATACTTGGGGTGTATTTGCAGTCTTTCACAGACATATGCAGAATGGTGAAAAAATCTGAGTCACCAAACAGACATACTTCGAGCTAAGGCTCTCCAAGGCGATGCTCTGCTTTCTTGTCCTACTATAAACTAGGATCCTTTTCATGGCTAATTTAGGGTGTGATTAATTTAAAGCATTTAATTTGTGTTTGTTTGTTTGTTTGTTTGTTTGTGGAATTCACTATTTAAAGTGAACCCAAATGTGGTATTGAAGTTCCATGTACTGTTTCTATTTGAGAAACATGTGATGTACCTTACAGGAAAACAGGAAAAATGGAGAAAGGCTTCATTCAGGCACAAGGAATAGTACTGCTGACTTTGAGTTCAATGTCAATTAATCAATGGCATGAGTTAAATAATGTATCTTTAGACATAAATACACATGAAACAAAACTACATATTAATCAATTGGTGAAAACCCTGTGACCAGAAGCTTAGAGGAACCTGACCCTCCCTTCCTGAAGAGCACTGACTCATTGTTTTGCTAACTCAGTACTCATGGTGACTTTATAGAACAGGGCTATTGAGAGTAACAAAAACTGACTCAATCTTGTTTTATAACTTTAGTTATTGAGTGGGATCCAGTCTATTTATTGGTTAAGCTTATGCCTCTTTATGTTAATTTTAACAATTAAAGACTTGTATTAGAGCTAATCATAGATTATTGAAGACCTGAAGACAATAAAGGTTTCACTCTTCTCAACAAGTACAATACTTTCTAAAAAAAAAAAACTGGAAACATCTCCCATTTTATTCTCATTATTGTAATGAATCTGTGAGTGATCAGTTGACTTGTAATTATTTTTAATAAATATGAAACATCTGATTCACTGTAAATATTTGCAAATCTTCTTTAGAAAAAAATCTAAATTGTTTCTGCCATTATTTATAATATTCCTATTTACTGAACTGTCTGCATATGAGGGAAAGGCTACTGACTGACTTACTGTAGGAACTAAAATGGGTCACATTAATACGGAACAATTGATGTTTAGGGGCAAACAGCTCTGGATACAATGGCAAACTTGCCACCAACATGATACATAAAATCTGGTGATACAGAGGCTTACCCCTGTAGTGAAACTTTTTTTAGAGTATTCTGTCAAGCTTCTCAAAAACATTTGGCTCCCATGTGCTGTTACCAATGCTACAGTAAAGCACACAGTCTGATACATTCTTAGCAGTAAAAAAGAAAATACACAAATCAACAAAATAGCTCCCTTTCCTTCAGTGGAAGGTACTCTGAATGGTGTACACATCTCTTAAAAATGTGAAGACTCACTAGTCAGCATCCTTCTTATTAAGCATGAGAAAAACCTGACAGTGAAGTCTAAGAATACATCATTGTTATTAACTTTGAAGTCATATTGTATGCAATTCAATCGTACAACACTTAACACTAGAAAAATTATTTCAGATATTTGGAATTGATGTAGTGTCCCCATGAGCTACTAGAAACGAAAATATTTGAGATAAATGAAATTGGAAAACTTAATAAGAACATATAGATTTAAGAAGTCTTAGATGTTTATCTGTGGAGGTAGGGATATTATCTATATAGTTCACCATTATTTTCTTTGTGTATATCACATAATTCAGCAATCAGTTACCCAGTTCGTTTTAAACAAGCCTTGGTAAACATTAAGATATATCTACTAAATTGCCAGGTTCTGCAAATAGTATTTATTAACTTTGAACTAAAGAAGAGTCTTTACATATGTGATCTTGAAAAGAGGTATTGCCCTTATGATGCATTCTGTACTTGCAAGATAGGTTTATTATCTAGCCCTCCAGATGTGATTTATATTAATTTTTATATGTTTTACCTGCAGTTTAAAGAGTAGGCTTAAGGTGAGTGGCCCTTCTAATCAAGAACTTGAACTCCAGTAATTTAGCATAAAAAACTTTCTCACTTGGATAAATGTTCTATGTTAAAGCCTCTAGGCTCAATATTTGCTAAACTGAGATCATTGATGATAAACAGTAAACTTTGAAAATCCATGCAATAGTGTAACTTTTGATGGAATATAATTAGTGATGAGCCTCCATCCACTGCCTAGCCTGTGTTGTCAAGGGAAAACATGAGATGACATACTTTTGGAGAAGGGCTGAGAGTGGGGAGTTTAGGAGGGGCATATAGCTGGGAAGATGATACCAAGCAATTACAAGAGGAAAGGCAAATGGTTGATAACCATGACTGCTGCCTTTTCTCAGCCAAAATTCCAAAGGCAACATTACCCAACTACGGTATTTCTGGAGTTGTTGGCATTTTCTTGGCAATCTCAGGCTGCTCCAAGACTCAGAATCACCCAAACAATGGTTAAGCCACGTCCTACAAACTCTGGAAGCACCAAACTAAAACTGGCACCCAGAAGAATGTGGAACAATTAGCTAGATGCTTGGAATGTGCCTTGCTCTGACTCCACAAGTTCATCCTAGTAGTCACCTCAGCATTTTGCGGTTTCTGTCCTTAGTTAGCCATGTCACAGTGGGATGGATTAATACGCATGCTACATCACTGATGGTGAGACACCACTGATAAAACATGGAAGATGATGGAAAATACCATAAAAAGAAAGGAAACCTGGCAGACTATGAAATGCCATTAATTATTAAGTGAATCCCAATTTCACAGACAGGAAAATGTGAAAAAAAACAACAAAATGATGTCTTGGAATCTATGGAATTCAGTTATTTAGATTGAGATAAAAGCAGATCAGATGCACCTACGTAAAATACAATAATTTTCTCTTATCTCTTTAATTGTTGTAAACCAAGATTAATTTAACTCTAATGATGAACTCAGCCTAGAATTTTTTCCCCAAGACTTTAAGACCTTTAAGAAGCTGTGTCAGGGGGGCTGCTTCTTGGCAAGCTTAGGCTTTCTCAGCCTTCCAGTCTTAGTTCTATTGGCCTCTGACCA
>PVHX01003150.1:112962-149557 GCA_004024805.1 Geosciurus inauris
ATTTCTGCCTTGACTTTAGTTGTGTTCTATGCTTATTTTAATATTTCAAGTCCCTGGTATCTGGTTTGCTTGATTCCAGATAACCCTCTTTTTCTTTTTCTTTTTCTTTTTTTTTTTTTTGGTACCAGGGATTGAACTCAGGGGCACTTGACCACTGAGCCACATCCCCAGCCCTAATTTGTGTTTTATGTAGAGACAGGGTCTCACTGAGTTGCTTAGCACCTCGCCATTGCTGAGGCTGGCTTTGAACTCATGATTCTCCTGTCTCAGCCTCCCAAAGTGCTGGGATTATAGGCATGCGCCACTGAGCCTGGATCAAAATGACTTTTAATAGTTCTTCTCTCACTCTGATTTTAGACCAGTGGTTTTGGCCAACAAGGCTCCCAGGCCATCAATTATCTCTAATTGCTCCTAGGTTCCTCACCATAATTTGCTTCAGGACCACCAGCCTCCCCAATGCACTGGAAGAGTCTCTTAGTAATCAGATTCATCACTGTGTTTCTACCATCTTGATGACCAGTTAAGGGTTAAAGCCTTTTCTTTGGAAGTTCTGTTGAGTCCAGCTAACATTTTCAAAAGGAAATTTTACTAGTGAAAGAGGGAATCACAAAAAATATACTCAAATTCCATCTTGAAACACAAATGTAAAGTTGAGTTTCAAAATTTCCTTTACCTTATTTATGTATTTAACATTTATTGGACTCTATAATGTTCCACCAGGAAAGGTGATACCTGGAATTCAGCACTTTAGTAGGATGAGGCAGGAGGATCTCAAGTTCAAGGTGAGCTTTGGCAATTTAACAAAATCCTGTCAAACAATGATATAGGAAGAAGAGGTACTGAGCTGTAATAGCCAAGAACCTAGTTGGGGGATTCACATGGCAAAGCAAGGTCCTTGTAGCCCCTGTTTGAGTCCCAGGAGCAGAACTAATAAAGAGATATGGTTATAAGAGGCTGTGACAAGTAGTCCAAAGCTGAAAGAAAAGAATTTCAAATTTCTCAGTGACTATGATGGGGGAATTTTAAGACCAAAACCATGGCTACAAAGGGCAGAGGTTATCCTCCAGAGCAGGGTGAGTGTGGGTCTGAGTTTGATGAAAGATGGGGTCTTACATTGCATAAGGTTGTGGAGATCAACAGGGACACGAGGATTTGATTATGAAGAGTCCTATGAAGTTAGCAAGATGCCACTGGAAGGAAGGACCACGATGTGATCAGACTTGCTTTTGTTAAGAGCAGTCCTCGCAGCACAGTGGAATGGTTGAGGGGTTGGAAGAAGATTTTGAGTGAAGGCAGGAGGGCATACATACTAATATATGGTAGCAAATAAACAAATACGGAATAATAATTCATAAGGTAATAACCATATACCGAACTTACTGATTTAACCTGGCAATAAATGTCTGGAATTCAGGAGAGAAACATGAGCTTCCCACAAAGATTTGTGGGAATCACCAGGACATAAATAATAGTAGGAATCACAAAGGGAATGCCACCATCATACAAAGAAGAGGAGGAAAAAAAAATCTTGCCTGAGCACTGATATCTCAAAGACAGTCAGAGTGAGTATTGCCAAAGAACAGATTCATCCCTAAGAGGCCATCAGAAAATGAGGGGAGAGGATCACAAAAGACAGGGAAAGATGTTTTTAAAGAAGAAAAAAAAAATCCGTAAGTCAAATGATTCAAATGAAATAACATGATTTGAAATACAAACATTAATTCAGAAATGATGAAGATTAGGGAGTATAGTTTCATTTCACTGGTTGGTTGGCACTTGTTTTTTTTTTTTTTTTTGGTACCTGAGATAGAACCCAGTGGCACTTAGCCACTGAGCCACAAGTCCAGCCTTTTTTTATGTGTTATTTTGAGACAGGGTCTTGCTAAGTTACTGAGTCTGGCTTTGAATTTGCAATCCTCCTGACTCAGTCTCCTGAGCCGCTGGACTTATAGGTGTGCACCACTGCACTTAGCAATTGGCACCTTTAATAGGAAAATAATCTAGTATTTTTCTGTCTTATCTCAGGACTAGGTAGACCTTGGGAATTTTCTTGTCTACTATTTTATTTAGGCCTCAACTTCTCTTCAAGAGATGGATTCATTGCCCAGCAGCTTCAGCAGGTGAGAACAGACACCTGCCTCACCTGGTTGACTACCTCTTTGGGAGAAACAAACCATAGAAAAGTCTCCTGACTCTGCAGAGCTGTTCTCCAGTAAAATTCTACCACTTGTCTCTCGTAGAGGTCAGAAGTTAGTTCTCTCACATCTCCTTTCAGCAAATGGACCAATAACCAGCCTTCAGTATTGCTCTGAGTATATATTTTTTTCCTAGTACTAGTCTCTTCCTTAATAGGAAGTACGTTAAAAGTCCTTTCTTTGTTCAAATTCTTGACATGATTTTGATCTTCCAATGGTTATTTGATAATGGCTGATTTTTGTTGGGTTCTCTGATATCTTGTGTAGCCACACTTTTGGTATTACATATGCTCAGCCAATATCGCCATTTTTCGAAGTCTCATTGACTTCCACAACTAGAAGTGTTGTATCACTGACCGTCCATTTATAATATTTTTTCCTGACCCCTTGTCCATTTTCACTTTGACCCTGATGGTGGTGGTAACCCCATTCCAGCCTACCTTTTCTGAATTCTGTTGACCCCATAAAGCTAAATTCCTTCTGGCATTTTCAAACTTACTTCTAAATAAGGACTCTGATCTATATGACTTTAATAAATGAGAAAGTCTTTTTTCTATGTCTGAATTTAGAATTTTAAAACAAGTCATAAATGATACAATGTGATTTTTTAAAAATTAAATGGTCCCCACAGTATAAAAAGTAATTCCTATTGTATGCATCTTAAAAAAGTGTTTCCACATTTGTGGAAGGATCAAAAGTCATTTAGAATTAGACCACCCCAGTTTTATCATCTGACTGAAAAGAACTTTGGTTTTATTTCTAGTCAGAGGTTTAAAATCTTTTTTTTTTAAAGTACATCATACACATAATTGTGTATAGTCATTTGTTCACTAAAGGCCTTGTTTTCAAAGAAATACTTGTAAATGAATATAAACAAATATAAGTGAGATTTCACTTTGATAGCAGTACCTAAATGTTTATAACACATATTTTTAAATCAGTTTTATACAGATTACATTTTAAGTCATCTTATTTTATTTATCAAATATTTAATCATGACCAGCTAAGAGTTGCTAAATACTATTAAAACTGATTGCAAGAAACAAACTCTTTAAAGATGACATCCAGAAAACTATATGATCTTTGTCTTTGTCTTTTTGAACGCCACTTGAACTAATCCAGAACATAATACTAATCCAGAATGTATTCACTAAACATTTCCTAAGTGTTAAGTCCAATCATAAAAGACTGGAAATCTTTGGAATTATTCCTTTGTATTTTAAGTAGTTCTAATACATGATGTGTCAAGACAGACCTTAGCAAAAGGAGAAATGGTAGTCTAAACTATCATGTTTCAGTTTTCCAGGAATTTCAGTCTGTGTCTGTTTGCATAAATTTTGTTGCCTCTAAGTTTTTGATTCCCATTCTTTTTTTTATTTTTTTATTTTTTTATTTTTCTCAAAAGTTGCATTTTAATACATGTTATCAAACATAACAGAAAAAAACAAATTTTCAGAAGCTGTACAGGAATTCAGGACGTACATAATTGATCCCCATTCTTATTCAGTGTAAAAATACTTTCAAATGTGATAGAGCAATCCTTCTAGCCATCTTAACCTTGACTTTGTTAGAGTCAATTATTCTCTGTTTCTCAGAAGATCAAGGTCTGTCCTAACACATGACTGGAAAGGTAAGACCAAACTAATCTGTCTCAACGAATCCTCCATAGTTACTGAAAATAAAAACACTCTCATTACTGCAACGAAATTTTAAATTTATTTTTTTTTTCTAAAATATTTAGCTGTCTAAATAGTGATTCTGTCTAGGAGGCCTAGAAATACCCAATTATGGCTGAAATATGAAGCTAAAACTTAGCTGTTGTTGGAAAAATGACAAAAATAGTCCATTTTGTTGTAAATAAAATTTACATACCTCCAAAATACAAATAATATGAATTCAAAAATGGAAAATACTTATGAATGTAATAAACACTTTTTGAATGTAAGTGACAGGATTAAACATCACTTTTCTACATATGTGGTGTGACATTTTTATTTTGTTCCAAGATATTTTCCTTTTTGTGTAACTCTGGAGTTTGTAAACATGCCATAACATTTGGCGATTACATAAGGATGATTTCATGGTTCTAGCTTCGTATAAAGGTGGCTAGACAGAGCAGCAAAATCAATTTATTTTTCATTTTTGTGGGAAGAAACAAAAGGAAATTGAATGCAAAATCTGCATTAAGACCATATTAGAATTATAACTCAGCAATTTGTTACACATGAGGTGAAAACCAAGTGTAGCCAAGTATAGTTATTGTGCTATGATATTCAGCCAACAGTGATGTTAAAAAAAAAAAAGAGAAAAAAAAAGGAAAACAATGTTTAACCCTTGCTTTGATTTGTAACCCACAATGTTCCAAATGCATGTTACCTGACACTATCTCTTGTTGTCTCCTCTTGCCAAAGGTACTCAGAGACAGGACTGTCCCTAGGCAAAATCATGAAGTAGGTGAAACTTGTATTCATTCCCTACCCTTTTGCAACGACAATCTCACCTTAGATTCTCTCCACCTCCCTGTCCCTAGAAACCTACTCCAGTTGCTCATTGCTCTGGACTTACCCTCTGTTTTCCAGAGGATTTATGCTGTCTCCTGTCATCCAATCCCTCTTTGGGATTATAAAATTTCCCTGCTCAAAAATATTCAGTGGCTCCCCAAGAGGAGCTGGGCAACGAAGATCCTCCCTCCTGAACTTTTGAATCTTATTCTCCCCATCATATGTTCTACCAAAAGCAGATCACCCACCATGCCATTTTTATTTATACTTTTTTCCATTCTATTCCTTTTGCCTGATCTGTCCTTCACCGCTCACCTCCATTCATAGCGATCCTACTCATCTTTCAGCGTGCCCCTCAACTGTCCCTCCTTTCTGTGCCTTAGCTGATCATCACCAGCCCCTCTCCTCCCCTCATCCATACCACTCATATGGCACTTACCACATATTGCTTTGTATTATAATATTTGTGTATGTGTCTTGTCTCCAGGCACTGTGCTGGGCGTTTTACAAACGTAATCTCATTTAAATTTCACAACAATCTGATGAGGTAGGTATTATACCATTTAATAGTTGAGGAAATTGAGGCTCAAATAGGTTAAATAATTTGCCCAAGATCTCACTACTAGAAACCAACAGAGTGAAGAGTTGACCTAGACTTGCCTGGTTCCAAAAGCTACTTGCTTTCCATTATACTATATTGCCATGTACTCAGTTCTTTTCATTTGCTGAAAGATACAAATAAGATGAACAATGGAGAAAAAGGTCAATATGGGTTTTCTGACTGAAATACATATTGCAACAAGATATAGAGTTTATTGATTATTGCTATATTTCTAGCTAGGATCGATTGGCTAACTATAATCCACAAGAAATTTAAGTAAAATGTGAGAGAACATTAATCCTTAACAGAAATTGCCAGAACAAATAAACAGCATAAGAAGAGAATGTTCTAGATCATTTATAATTTACGAAAAACTAGATAGCATTGGTCTCTCAGAGCACTGTAGGAAATAAGTACAAGGAAAAGAAGTGAATGTGAGGTTGAATAGGGAAGGCTTTCTGTAGGTAAGAATTTAAACCAATTGGAGCAGTTAGAAGGCTAAAGATACAGTTACCATCCTAAATGTCTCCTGATTTAACAATATCTCTATTGAATGGTAACCCTATATTTTCATTCTGCCTCTAGTGTGACATCTTAGATGAGTTATGAGAGAGAAGCTTAATGTCTTTAAGAGGAAAATCTCATCCCAAATGCACAACTTTTACCACTGCTCTCTCTAGACCCCAGGAATTTAGAGTTCTGGCTCAGCCTTGGACAGCTCCCTTCTGGGGAAGTTCAGTCTGGCCAGCCTCCCACCTGTCATGTGGTAGAGGACTCATCCTAGGGAAGGGTGGAGACTTTAGATCTTTTTGTATTTTGACATCATTACCATGTTTACCTCTCCCGAGGCACAAAGCAAAAACCTTTCTATCTGCTCTTTTATTCTCATTTCCCAGTCCTCCAGTTTGTCATATTATGGGTTGCATGTTTCTTTAACATGTCTGAGATCCTTAAGTTTAAAGAGGTCACACAGTTATCATTACACATGTATCCTCAGTGCACCTCTGTTGATGCTTGACAGTCATATCAAATTGTATACAAACTCCATTTCAATTTTTTATTCTTCTTTTATGCCAATTTCATTCATATATGGTTCTATACTTTTGTTCCTCATACCAATGGTAATGCCAATATAAAAATTATTATTTAGGAAAAACAATATAAGAAATATAAATTTGAATGGAGCAGACCATACTATACTTCAGGTACCATGTTAGGCAGCATAAGAATTTTGATTTCAGTTATATGCTACATCTGAGAAATTCAAGGTGCCCAACAGGAAAACCACCTTCAGCCATGCCATGCTGGGACAACAAAAAACAACTAAAAAAAATAACAACAGAAAACCTCAAACAAAGAAAACTTCAAACATAAATGTTCTTTGTTTATTTTTCTTTACATTTTTATGGTTTTTCTTAAACTACAAAAGTCCTAACATTTTTATTTTGAAGTAATTACAGATTCGCAGAAAGTTGTTAAAAAAAATTATAGGGTGGCCCTGTATACACTTTACCCCATTTCTCCCCATGGTTACATCCTGTGTAATTATAGTACAATATAAAAGCCTGGAAATTGATGTTGGTATAACTCACCTTTCAATTTCAAAACAGAAAATGAAATCCACCCTAAAGACAACCTGGGCAGTTTTAAGTTGCATTTTATATGTTATTCCTACACAACAGGTGATAACCATACTGCCCATCCTGGTAAACCAAAGGTGATATATTCCTATATAGCCACAGAGAAAGTTCTCCCACATTGGTGGATCCTCTGGCCTCCCTACAGCCCTAGGCTGGTGTTATAGCTGAAGAGTGAAAAGCAAGGCACACTGGAATACTTGGGGTAAAATCTGATTTTGCCTCCAAATTTGTGACCCTGAGCAAGAGGCTTGATCTTTCCAAGTTTCAGTGGCTTCATCTATAAAATGGAGAAAATCATTTTCCTGCCTACTTCATGGGGTTGTTGTGAGGATCAAATATGATGCTGTACAGGAAGGGACATGGCAGGTGTGAACCAGCAATCCTCAAGTTTGTTTCTTTTCTGAAACCACTGCCAGCTATGGAAGTGTAGCTTTTCAGAGGTGGGCTTTCTTAGAAACAGAACAAAATGACCTCCTTATTAGCCACATGGCCTAAAATTGTCATCATATGTAAATAACCTCCCTTTCCTACCATTCTTAATAGAACAGGTACTACCAATCCATCTAACAAGCACTTTGTCATTCATTACCTGCATACCTAGCAGCATGGAATCTATTTTAAAATAAATATTTCCAAAGTTTCTTCTATGAGGTCGAATGCATTTTAAATCTCTCTTATTTTTATCCAGACTACAGGATTCATTTTTACTTTTTTCATGCCAGCCATGAAATGCACAATAGTTGCTCTTGACACTAGTGAGAAATTATACGGATACCAATTTAGACAATGGGTAGTTTATGAAGTAGAAATGGAAATCATCCAAGTTGCAATGCACCTTGGTTTGTCTGGATATATTATGTAAATGCCCAACTCACTGGTGGATTCTGGTTTGTGAATAGTACAAATGCTAGTTTCGGCAGTAAGTGTGGAGAAATATATAGGAGAAAATAAACGTAAATCATGGAAAGTAAGATAAAAGTTATTGAACTGAATGTTTTGGGTATCCTAATAAAATTACTGAGACTTGTTTCCTCCCCCCTCCTTCTCATGTGCAGGCTGGCATGGCTCTGACCTATGACCCCACAGCTGCCATACAGAATGGGTAAGTAGACCACATTTTCTCTGTCTTAATTGCTAAGAAATCTTGAGCTCTGAATGAGTACCAAGGAAAAATGGTCAAATAATTATTTTTTGTGTGTGTTTAAGGTATAAACTAGACTTAGTTTTTTTTTTTAACCACTGTAATAATTTTTATTTCCACGCGTGAATCTGATCTCCATTTGCATACTTCCTCTGTCCACAGGAAGCCCTTCTCTCTCTCTCTCTCGTTTTTTTTTTTACTTCTCTTCTCCTCCCACCACTGTTCCCAGTAATGAGACACAATGAAGAACTGGATGTAAAGAGGAAGTATAGATAAAATGAGAATTATCTGTGTTTCTCTAGGACAAGAGTGATGCCCCTGATAATCACCATAGAAATTAGCTTTCAATGATTTCAAGTGTGTGCCCAGGGTTAATTTCTACAACAATAATGATTTTCCTATTTCCTTCTGGTAGTCTGGATAATGGCTATGGACAGAAGTCAGGGTAGTTACTCAGGTGATTGTATCCTCATTCTTCAGTTTAATTAGCCTCTGGAAATTTCTAGCCTCTTAGTTAGCTTCAAATTCCTGTTCTAAAAAATAAGACTGTTAAACTCCATAGTCTTTCCTCCCTACAATTCCATGAAATCGGAGTATCTTTAGTTGAAACTTTTTTCTCACCTCCTGTTTCTTTCTCTCTGCTTTGACTATCTTATAATCGACAATAATCATTCCTTGGTTGGTTGTTTATTGTATTTTCACTTTTATGTTGGATTTCCCTGTGGCTTTCAGTTGTCTTTCAGTCTTATTAAAGAATCAGTTGTGATGAAGGCCTCATTGGAGACCAATATAAAAGGTAGAATGAGTTAAATTCCATTTTTCTATTTAAATATTCTCTAATGAAAATATTTAGATTGTTGAATGTTTCAATAATTATCTCTTATTCTGACTGTCATTCAATCCACCAGTCATTTATTCATCCATTCAACAACCATCCAGGAAGTCTACCAGCACAGTGCTATGTCCTATAGATGTTAAAGATCACTCTACTAGAGAAGGCCTCTTCCTGCAAGAACTTTGCAGTCCACCTTCCATGAAGAATAAACCACTGGTAGAAGACGAGGGTAGAAATTTGGGCCTTTGTCCCCTGATTGATGAAAACTTCCCTCTAGGAGTGAAGCTTAAAGATATCCATTCATTTAGCCAATGAGCATATTTACTCGTTTCCAAAAGAAAATAGCACTTTAGACTTGGTGAGTTGAAAGAAGTAAAGACCCAGCCAAGGAAGTCCTCTAGAATTAAGTTGCACGGCTAAGATAAAATAGTTAATTCAAAATCTACAAAATGAGGCATAGTATGCTAAGTGACAGTGACAGAATATAGGTGCTGTAATAGAAAGAATGACATTTGCTGAACACACACTATCCACAAATTACTTGATATTTTTAATTTAATGGGGCGATGGATGTCAAATGGGTATACTTGATTTGAAAGTTAAGTGAATACATGTGGTTAGAGTAAGGAATTTATTTTGAAAATGGGTACACATACGGAGAAACAGAAATGATAGCTAAATAATCACCTGTATGCCCATTGTTAGATTCAGCAAGTGTTAATGTTTTACAGTGTTTCATATATATACATATACACATATCTACAGAATGCATATGTGATTCTACCTGTTTCCCAAGACTCTATGTCAAGGATTGGAGATGCAACAGTGACCTAGGTGTGTCTAGTCAACATATTACAGAGTTTATATTGTTAAAGATAGAAATAGAATAACTTATTTTATACTTAATTATACACTTAATTATTTAATTATAATTGTGTTAACCAGTAGTTAGATCAACAGATATTTTTGCTGGGCCATATCAAAGCAAAATTTAGACATCATAACACTTCACCCCTAAATTATTCAATACACATCTTCAAAATTAGACTTATGCCACATGATGACAATATCATTATCACATATGATGTAATTAACACTAATTCCAAAATGTCATCTGTTTTCCATATTGCTTTCAGTTATCTCCAAAATGCACTGTATTGCTGGCTGATTCTGAACCAAAATTAAAAACTCACATGAAAATACCTTGAATGGTTTGTGTCATGAACTAATGATAACTCCTTTTGGTGAGTGCTAACATTCCCATTTTACAGATAAGTAAATGAGGTCATTTAGTCTGAGGAAGAGCTGGGAGTCATATGCTAGTCTCTGACTCTAAAGAGAGTCTAATGCCTTTGCCAACTAGGATAAATGGAAAGCTATACAAAAGCAATGGTATTTGACATAAACTATCAAATACCCTTTTCTATTGCCCACTTGGATATTCCCAATGATGAATGGTTTACTGAAGAACAAACCTTTGATGCTAAATGATTTTATTGATGCTCCATTCTTTTATTTATTGTTTGCATGGAACTGGGTATTAAAGCAGGGCCGCACACATGATAGGCAAGTGCTCTACCACTGAGCTACACCTTCAGCCCTTTTACTTTACTTTTTACTTTTGAGACATGATCTCACTAAGGTGCCTGGGTTGGCCTCCAATTTGTGATCCTCCTGCCTCAGCCTCCTGAGTAGCTGGAATTATAGATGTGTGCTATCACACCAGCTCAAATTATTGATTTTATCTAATCTCATAAAATAAAGAACTTTATTCTATTAACCAATACCTCTTTTCAACACACTGCTGCCCACAGAATATTACTTTTAGTCTGTAGAGGTTAGAAACAAAATAATCCTTTATGCTGGCAGGACTCTATCTAGCAACCAGACTTTCTCTTTACTGATAAATATTTTCAATATTCTATGCTACTGTCATCTTTAGTCTTCTCTGATTCAGCCTATTGAAATGTGAATTCTAAAGCAAAACTCACTGGAGCTTCTCTTGTTGATGTCCCTAGTGATCTCCACATTTGACAGTTGTAACTGCAGCTTTTAGTCCATTGAAATATTTGATATCTAACATATTTGATTTTTTTTTAATTCACCATTTATACTGTTTTTGAAATTCTTCTCTTGGATCCATTCTCCATTATTTCTTCCTGCCCCTCATCTGTACTGCCTTCTGTCTCCTGTTCTGATTCTTTCTCTTCTACTGGCTTTTGTTATTTTTTATTTATTTTATTTTTAGGAACTAAAGACCTCACACTTTAGTTCATAACTAGCTTCAGAACTCTATCACTGTTTTCACGTCTTTGTATCACATGACCTAAACCGAGGTCATGATCTTCATTGACATTTTACGATACAAACCACACAAATTTAAGTGAAGAACACTTATCACATTATTTTTCCTGATTAAAAAATTCAACTCTAAAAGTCATTTAGGCTATAAAATCCAGTTTATAGCATAAATTCTTTCTTTTGGGTTCTTTCTTCTACATTATCCCTGATCAAATTTTTCCTTAGATTTTGTTCTTTCTATATCTAAATTGTATCTTCAACTCAGCCTTTCCCTCCTGCCATTGGGGGAATTAATATCCCCATTGCATACCTGTACTAAGTTGTAATTTACCTACCTCTAATATAGCTCCTCCAAATGATTTCCTGTTGCTTTTTAAATATTTTATTTTTAAAGATTATTTATTGGTATGTTACAGTTATACAAAATGAGATTTATTGTGATAAATGCATATATGCAGATAACATAATTTGATCAATTTCATTCACCAGTACTTCCCCTTTTTCCTCTTAGTCCTCTTTCTTCATTCCACTGATCTCCCTTCTGTTTTCATGAAATCCTCACCTCTCTTATTTCCCTTTTTTCCTCTCTAGCTTCTACATCTGAGAGAAAACATATGATCCTTGACTTTCTGAACCTGGTATATTTCACTTAACATGATGCTCTCCAGTTCCATCCATTTTCCTGCAAATGACAATTTCTTTCTTCTTTTTGAGTAAAACTCCGTTGTGTATATATACCACATATTGAATAATTTGTAAAAGTCAGTGTAGTCACAGAAATCACATACCTACCTGCTTTGAAGTTCTGAGTAACATTTACTAACCAGAGAACAAAACTGAAGTTCTTCCAAATAGCCCAAAAGGAATTCCAGACATGGATTTACTGCAGCTAAACTGAACTGTCTGTGATTCTCAGAACATCCCACTGCACTCTGGGTTTTGTTACTTAGGAAACTTTCTCTATCTGAGTTCAGACATGGTGACACCACTAATTACTCCCCCCACCACACACACTTTTTTAAAAAAATATTCATTTGAAGAACATCATCAAGTGATACCAGACAGAGCTATTACACAATTGGTCATCAGAAAAAGAGTGTAAGCAATGGTGAAGAGAACAGAGTCCAGAACCAGCTAGCCTGAAGTGCATCCAAATTCTGTCATTTACCAAATACGAGACCGCAAACTACTTCAGTTTCCTTCTCTGTGAGGTGGAGATGATAGTACTAGCACCTTTTCATGAAACTATGTGAAGATTAAAGGACATTGGTGTGGTACAACATAATCAGCATTATAAATACTGATGTTACTATTGTACTGTGTGTAGCATTCCCACAATATATGTGACAATAGCCTATTTCATCATGTAGCTATTGACACACATTATTGTTTCCTTGCTGGACTATTAACTCAGTGATGAAGTTCACCATGTCTTGTTCTTTTGAGTAGACAGTGTAAACTGGGCACAATGGTGCATGCCTACAATCCCAGTGCCTTGGGAGGCTGAGGCAGGAGGATCGCAAGTTCAAAATCAGCCTCTGCAACTTAGTGAGGACCTAAGCCACTTAGTGAGACCCTGTCTCAAAATAAAAATAAAATAAAAGGCTGGGGATGTTGCTCTGTATTTGAGTACCCCTGGGTTCAATGCTGGGCACAATAAAAATTAAAAGAACAAAAAGTTTGAATAGACTTTAATTCAGAACTAAGAATGCCAAGTCAGAGTGGGAACTCTGGCTGGGTGTGGTGGTGTACACCTATAATTCCAGCAGCTTGGGAGGCTGAGACAGGAGGATCATGAGTTCAAAGTCAGCCTCAGCAATTAGTGAGGCCCTATGCAACTCAGTGAGACCCTGTCTCTAAATAAAAGATAAAATAGGGTTGAGGATGTGGCTCAGTGTTTGAGTGCCCCTGAGTTCAATCCCTGGTACCAAAATAAAAAAGGAAAGAAAAGAAAAGGAGGAGGAAAAGTAGGAGAAGGGGAAGAAGAGAAGGAGGAGTAGAAGGAGAAATGGGAACTCTGTCTGGTGGTACTTGCTTATTTTAGAGAGTTGACATCAGAGAAATCCCCACCTCAACCTAGCCATCAACCCAGGTTGCCCCCATGTGACATCTTAACCTGATTCTCTGTAAATTTAACATGTAATGTTACCCCAGCAAAATGCCCCTGAGTTTCTCATGCCTGAGTTTAGAATGGAATTGGAAGCATTCAACTATCCATTGTATTATTGATGATGAGATTATAGAAATTTTACATACTATAAGAAAACTGAAATAGGAAGATTATAGCTAAGTAATATTCATTTGATTCTTTTTCATAGAGATAAATTTTTTTTTTTAAATATTGTGCTCATCTTTGGTTTTTATTACCTCCCACAGTAACATCTACCCTGGCCAAACAACAATTTCTACACATGTAAAATGTCAAAATAGCTGCAAATATTTTCCCAACATACTGCCCCTTGGGTTAACACTGGCACTTCACAGAGGTGTAGAAGCTGATTTAGATAACTAACTCGGAACACCAAGGAATCTAAAATAAATGTCTAGAATAAAGTGGCTATTTCCCATTCACACTGCTGTATTCCATCTAGCAGTCAAAGCCAACTCAGAGAGACGTAACCTAACAAAGAGAGAGAAAAAACAGATATTTAATATGTAATACTGTGGGGAAGGGGCTGGTCCTATACTGTAGCTAGAATAGAAGGTGGTATCCAGAGACATAGTTGCAACTTACTCCAATCCGGTTAATACTGTTAAGGATTACTTAATGTTGATGCAGTTGAGTTCAACAAAACTTTTAAAAAAATATCTATCTATTGTACCGTTTAAGATTATTTTTGTGATACAATTTGAGAAACAAAATTTTCATTAGTTACAAAGGATACGTACACAGTTCTAATGTGAGATACAATGCAAATACCACTGTGAACAAAGCACAAAGTACTACAAGATTTACATGCACATTCACTTCAATATATATGAAATATTTCTGCAAGAGGATACAAGAAAGAGTGATAATTATATTGTTCTAAGTGCCAGTGGAGAACTGGGAAACAGAGGTAGAAGGGAAATATTTTGAACTGTCAACATTTTTAGATTTTTTTTTAAATGAGGAAAATTAATTCCACTGGACACAGAGGAGAAGCATTTGTGTTCCAGCGAGGCATTCATTGAGTGGCTTCAGAATGAGTACTGTCATGAGTTTGTCCTCTTAGAGAGGTCCTACATCCTGGTTAAAGGACATAGTTTATAATCTTGTAGTGTCCTGTAACTATATGCTAAGCCACAAGCCTTTCTGAACCATAAGCCAATATGTGGCTGGGTTGTAGTTGGGGCCTCAAACTATATGAATCCCATCACATCCACATTAATAGAGCAAAGAAACTGAAATAAAGACTCTCACATTTAGCTTGATAATTACCTAATGAAGAACAAACATTTTGTCACTGGACCATGGTAAATCTGTGCTGTTTGCATTTAGTCAGCGGAAAATGTCAGTTCTGTCATCTGCCTGAATCTATCCAATTACCATGTTTAAAAGAATTAGTTCAATGTCACTTCTATCTAAGGCTTTGGAGGTTAGAGTGAAGAAGTATCTGAGTAACTATAGAAAAGGAAAAAAGCTGCATACTTTTTCCAATAGAATAATTTACAAGAATGAAAATACCTGTCCTTCTTTCAGAGCTCTCTAGCATAACTCTATAATTTGTTATTACTCTTGCCCTATTGCTTTTTTTTAGCAGTTCAATATAAAATTCCATCACTTTCCAAATATGAGCATAGGAGGTGGAGAACAATCCCTCCCATATTCAAAATCTCATCATTCATGTGCTCTTTTCACTGAGGGATGCTATGTGAGACCCTCTTGGATTGTTTTATTTGAATAAAATGTATTCTTGGAGGAGATATGAAAAGAATGTTTTCTATAACATTGGTTTGCCAGCTGTTTTATATGGACATTTGATATTAAGTGATACAGAAGCTTTATCTTATTATGCTAGGAAAGGAATCTAATGTTAAGGATACATTGGCATTACAATAAAAATGACCAATAACTTATTAATCTGGTGCTCTTCTGTTACCCTGAGGGGAGCATTCATGGTTTTGACTCTAACAATATAGCCTCCAGACATGAAACACCAGCCTGTGCTATTTATTTCAGTGTGTAAATAGGATTTTGTACGTTTTTCCTACAAGAAAAAAACATCCTACCCTGGGGTTATTGATACATTCATGTTGTTTTTATTATCAGTGAAATAAGATTTCACCATATTACTACTGACTGCCAAATCCCCTGAAGATGATTTTTCTGCAGGCAAAATATTATCCTATTAGTGACCTACACTTGCATTCTCTGGACTTACAGATGATACTTGCCTTTACTGCCAGATTACTATGTAATTTTTCACATTTGTTAGAAATATTAAGTTTTCAAGGGCCAGCTTAGAGCTCTTTAGATTATGGTTAGTTAACTTCTCTTAGCCACTTTGGCATTTGGTATTTTGTTTATGTGAAACCTCTCCAGAGATAACTAGCCTGTATGCCTAAGGCCAGGTTCCTCAATCTCCACACTATTAACATTTTGGACCAGATAATATTGCTGTGAGAGCTTTCCTACAGGTTGTACAATGAGTAGCATCATCCTAGACCTCTCCACAGCAGATGCCCCTAGCACCCACTCTCCAGACTGCGGCAAGTGTCTCCAAACACTATTAAATGTCCCCGGGAGGGCAAAATCTTCTCTGGATTAGAACCACTAAGGTTAAGGATAAAAGAAGTCCTTGTTACATTCATAATATTATGTGAATCTTGTCAAAGAAATCTCTCTTAAGAGAGTAAACTGATTTTCTCTGTCCATATAAGAGGTTGAACTTGAGTTTCTACCAGAAGTTAAACTACTATATGGTGTAAGAGAAAGAATATTGTTTGAGTGGTCGTGGGTACCTGTCATGTCTTCATAATCCCTGGACAAGTCTTTCTGTTTATGACCTCATAGGTAAGATCTGTCAAAAATAAAATCTAAAGGGGATTATTAAATGCAACTGTAAAATGTGTTGAACAATTCTCAGTTTTCTGAACAGGATTTTGCAAGGTATGATGCATGTGTTAGCAGATATAAAAGCATAAAGGCACATGTTTGGAACTACCTTAAGTCTATTATTATGACTAAAATGTTTTGTTGATTTTCTCTTTCCTGTTTCCCAATAACATGGCACTTCTGCCTGCAGGATTATGTGGATGTTCTAATTTTTTGATGTGATGCCTCTGTGAAAGTATTTTTAAAACATGATATGACACATGACAGGGAATGGGAAAAAGCTAAGAGGTTAGAAAACACATTCTACAGTTCTCCCTTTAATTCTGTGTATTTTCTTTCTTTAGATAGAGCACCTCTAAGCCTCAGACACACTAGTAGTCTCTCCTGTCCTGGCTTAAGCAAGGGTTTTCTGTAAATTCATCTGGTTTGTGTTTGGGCTTGAGAAGAGCTTATTTTCAGATACCAGAATTAGAGGATCAAGATAGTATACTCAGCTCAGTCCATTCTTCCCAGTACATTTTTCCCTTCTAAATGACTCTGACTTGAGTGGCAGTATTGGAATTTGCTGGGAAGTATGAAATATCATTCTTGTTTGATGGATAGGATTAGAGCAGATAGAACAAAAATGCATTAAATTTTCCCCCAAGGGTTCTTTTTGTTAGTATCAGTTTACTTGGCTGGTTTCTTTATGTTTCTGCTCTCAGTTTTCCCTATGGAATTTCCTGTAAACTCTTCCTGTCAATCCAATTTTTATTGCTTTCATTTTTAATACTCCAATTGGTACATTTTATAAAATAGACCAGCCATGCTAAAATGTGATGCATGATTTTCTCTGTCAGTATAAGAGGTTGGACTTGAGTTTCTACCAGAAGTTAAACTACTACATGGTGTAAAAGAAAGAATGTTGTTTGAGTGGTCGTGGGTGCCTGTCATATCTTCATAATCCCTGGACAACTCATTCTGTTTACAACCTCATAGATAAGATCTGTCAAAAATAAGACCTAAAGGGGATTATTAAATGCAAAGCATGTTTTTCACAGAAAAAGACTTTTGTCTAGTTATTATTGTCCTTGCATGCATACAAAACAGGAATTAAACTTCTACTGAGTATTTACCAGTATGCAATGCTGAACTACATTGTCTGGGCTCTCATCTCTTAGCTTTCTACCCGTTTCAGGGACCCATTTTATCTGTTCCTGTCCTCTGGGCATTGGCCATCCTGTACTGAAATTACCACTTAATTCCCCAAGCTGCTCTGCATTTATTCATTCATTCAATATATAGCTATAAAGCATCCTCTATTTCCCAGGCTCCTTTCTAGGCAACAAGGCCAATATGACGCCAGCCCTCTTTGAGCTGACATTCTAAAGAGAGAACTCATTGATAAAGACATTGCATTCCCCAGCCTGGGATGCACTGAAAAAGCATATTGAGTGGGTGGTTTAAACAACAGAAATTTATGTTCTCACAAATCTCTGAATGCTACAAATTTAAGATCAAGCTTCCTGCCAATTAGGTTTTGGTGAGAGCTCTCTTCCCAACTTGTGGACAGTGACCATCTTACTGTATCCTCAAATGGCTTTTTCCCAAGGCATGTAAACAGTAAGCTCTTTACTCCTTTTATTAATAACATTAGTACTATCCAATGTAGGTCCCCACCTTATGACCTCATTTAACCCTAAATAGTTCCGTCAAGATCTTCTCCAAATACAACTACACTAGCAGTTAGGACTTGATCTAAAAATTTGGGTGAGGATGAAGCTCAAACATTCAATCCATAACATGTAGATAAATTTTTAAAGATTACAACTTCACACGGTGATAAGGACAAAGAAGATATTAAATACATAATAAGGATATAGAGAACAATTGGAGCAGAATCAGCAATTGCTATGTCACCTAAGGCTCTCTAAAAAAGAAACAGTCGAGTGAACCCAAAGATGAAAAAGAGGCAGTCTTAGGGAGTTTGGGGAAGCGAGCATTCTAGAGAGGAAGAATAGCAAGTTGAGTAGCCAGAGGGAAGAACATGGAAGAGAAGAAAGTCAGTGTGATTTTCTTCATATTGATTAGTAGCAATGAGGTAGGAAAATATCAGAGAGGTAGGCAGTAGGTGCCATGATTGTACTGGCCAGGACAAGGAGTTCAGGTCTTGTTTCTATTGCAATGAAAATCCTTTGGAGCAATGTTAGGCTGATGTGTGTGTAAACAAGTGACTCTTAGAGAAACTCTGAGGGATGTTTCAGAATCCTATCCATCTTTGATACACGTAGGAAATGCTCATTACATTTTTTAAACTGGAAAGACGAATGCTTTCTTAAATAACAATCATCTTTTTGAAAGAGACAATTAGATATGATTTGCTCAGTATATTCACTCTTTCCACTGTATAATTCTATAATTTTGACAAACATACACAACTGTGTAATCTCAACAAAAATCAAGATATTAAACAGCTATAGTCCATTCTCAAATCACCTCATGTTGCTTTAGAATGAATCACACCCCTAGACTTTGCTATCCATTCATCTATTTCGGTCTGTATAGTTTTGCCTTTTCATGTTGTGATATAAATGGATTATATAATATATAACCTTTGAGTCTGACTTCTTTCAGTTGGCATGATTCAGTTTAGAATCATCATTTTGACTGTATCAGTAGTTTACATTTGACCCTTGCTGTCTATGGATTCCACACTCACTGATTCAACTGAGAGAGAAAATATTTGGGGGGAAAAATGTGTCTGTTTTAAAAATACACAGACTTTTTGTTGACATTATTCCCTAAATAATACAGAATAGTCACTATTTAGAAAGCATTTATGTTGCACTGAGTGTAATAACCTATTTTGTGTATGGGACTTAACTTTCCTTGCATTTTGGTATTTGTGCTGGGTCCCAGAACCAATCACATATGGAGACCAAGGGATGTCTGAATTGTGTTTTAATCCCTTAGTAGTATTTCATTGTATGAATACACTGTGGTTTATCAATTCAGTTCAATGACATGTAAGGTTTTTCCAATTTTTGGAAAGTATAAACATAACTTCTATAAACATTCACATTAATCTCTTTTTTTTATAACAAAAGTTTTCATTTATTTCTGATTATGTACAATGAGCTAATTTTTCAGCTTTTTTTTTTTTTGAAATTAAAAGTGTGTGGCCCTATAATATTCTTGTTAAGAGCTAGATAAAATATTTAAGACTATCATCCCCTAATCCTTACTTGAAAAATTTACTCCTTAAATCTTGCCAACTTTTACTTTTAGTTCTTCTACATTCAGTAGCATTCTCAGGAAATGCTTCCTTTTCAAGTAACCCAGGAAATTCTCTATTAAAAACATCAGTGACTCCTGAGGTTCATAGGACTTTGTCTCAATAATTTAAAAAAAAAATGAACATAGTAATTGATTTTTGATACACATATGGAAAAACTCAAGTAATGATTCCTTTATCCCTGATATTTATTTTCCCTATCAATCCTCACCTCAGTGAAACACTTCATCCCAGGAAACGTGGTTTTATTTGTTCTGTGGCTTGCTACTCTAGCCTTTCACTTATAGTGAGATAGGAAGGAGGAAATATGACTTAAATTTCTGCTGATAAATTTGAGCATCAAGTAACTCATGAATTCAAAGATACATCCTGAAGAGAGAGGGCACATAATTTATTTTTATTTTTAGGATTCACCCATCCATTACTTGATCTCCAAAAAATCATCCCACTTTTGTGGCATGTGAATTTCTGATTTTACCCAGTATCACTTTATAATTGCTCTATGAAGGACCCCAGAGTTTCTAAGAGTATGTCACATAGATCCAGTTTCTCCATCTTGATTGAATCCAGAAAATATTTCTATACCAACCTGTACACTAATTATCATCTTTCTTCTCTTTTCATGGAGAAAATATTCTCTGCATGAGGGCACAGAGTCTAGCACAAAATATTCAGAACTTCCTAGGAACTGATCCTTATTTCCTGAATATAGAGATAGGTACAGTTCCTGTTGGTATATTAGCCATCTTCACAAAGCTTGGTGTTTGCATTTGCCTTTCTCCCAAAGACTTTAGAATGGCATTACCTTTTTTTGAAAAGAATGATGACCATGGCTTTCCAATCTTGTTGGTTAAAATACTATTATATTCACCTGGCATAAGAGATACTTTTGCAGCTAATTTTATAAGATTACTTGAAGTAGTCATTTTGTTCGATGATTTACTTCTCTTAGTGGAATCCAATACTGTTAATCTCCAGATGCTCCTATTAAGTGTTGTTGGAAAATCAGGAGGGTGGAACCCTTGTCTTTCTAAAACATGCTTGGTAGCATTTGATCAGTGGCCAGGCGTTCAGCAGCTTCATGAATCTTCTTCTTCTTCTTCTTTTTTTTTTTTTTTCTGTTTGCAGATTTTATTCTTCACCGTACAGTATTGCAACCAACCGCATGATTCCACAGACATCTATCACGCCATTCATTGCTGCTTCCCCTGTCTCCACATACCAGGTATGTCTGATTCACCTGCACCTCAGGAGAGATCTTCCTTACCAGTAATGCACTATGTAGAGGCAAAAAGGACACAATAGAATTAAAAGGAAAAATTGTCCTCATATACTTCAGTCTCCTCTTAATGTGATAATGCTCCAGTTACGAATGAGCCTATACTTTCTAGGGCCTGTTTGCATCAATTCACTGAGTAATAAAATCCAACATGCTTTCCATTCTTCCTGCTGAGTTTTTATGATTATGCCACTTTCCAGTCACTATTAGTACAGCTCTCTTACCACTGGGAAATTATTTTGTTTGTTGTCTATTATTTTGGTTGTTAATGTTCCCTATTGTGTCTTTCCTAAAAGCACATTTCTAGCAATCCCTTCACTTATTCCAGAATATTTTACCATTGTCATCTCATTTTGTCAAAATTGTCCTGGTAAAGCTACATAGATAGATATTAAATCATACTTCCCCCCAAATAAGGAAAACTATCAAAGTGGTAAAAAGTGATTCGTACTCCCTGTTCATATTTCATTCTCAGTTTCAGAGAGATCAAAAGGGACCTCCGTGATTCCACATGTTAGAACACAAGAAAATCTGTGTCTTAAACCAGATGTTGCGACCAGTCATTCCAAGTGCACAGGTGGATTGAAATAGTCACACTTTTCCATGAAAAAATATTCCTTATTCCTTTGAGATGTGTGATATTACTCCCTTCTCCTCTTTACCTAGTTATTCTTCAAACAATTCTTCTAATTCTGATTAGGAAATGCCTATAAATGCTACATCTAGAAAGTAGTTTCTTTTTTTAAGAAATTGTGAGAAAGAGAGCAAGTATATGCATGCATGTGCTTCTCTGTGTTTTGCAAATGGTGGGGTTGGACGTTTTACAGTGGGTAAAACTATTATGGTACTGACTGCTACTAATTCGGTGAAGTTTCACCTTATTGAGCCACTACATACTTCATTTCAGGATATCCCAGCTGTCAGAGCATCAAACTTTAGACTATGTGCATTTTTCCTTCACTGATTTCCCCTGAAGCAGATCATTTTCATTCTTTTTCTGCACTCTTGAAATATACCAATGGGTGAATGGAATGGACTTTTGTTTGAATTGCATTAGAGGGTCCTAGAATGGCTGATTTCTTAATTGTCTTTCCTTGGGAACCATGAGGCCATGTGCAGGTGCTGTTCAGTTTTTGTTCTTCCTGCAGGCCACTGTGTGTGTGTGTGTGTGTGTGTGCACGCGTGTGTGCGTGTATGTGTGGTGTGCACTTTCTTTTTTCTAATCTTGGTCTCTGCTTCAGCCAAGAACACCCACTAAGCCACACTATAGAGCACTTTGGTGATATGAATAAAAAATGCACAGAAAAGACACTTCACTTGGGAGGGCTCATACGTGAAATTTAACTCTAGTTGCTTTCTTTCAAAAAAGAGATTACAGCAAATTCCCATGTTGTTGACTCTTGGCTTTTCACCACTTTTATATTTTTACAATGTAAAGTGAATTGGCAATTTTGTTGGTGTAAGTGTATTGGAAAACAAAATCTTCATGGTTTCCTATGTGACAGTCAACTTGTACAGTCTGACTTTCTCATTTGACTGACACATGATACCTTTAAGAAGAGCTGGCTGGCTCAAATGCACATTTTTGTTTGCCATACCAATTACCATGAGAGAAAAAAATTCCAAACTTGTTTAACTTGGGTTTAGCCCAAAGCACTCCGCACAATTTTCTGGTTTATTTCTTTATTTTTTTATACTGCTTTTGCTTCTTGGACATTTTTCTAAGATTGGGATCACCTGAGCATTTAAAGTTACAACCAAAGACAGAAAAAGAGGAAGTCTAGCAGTTAACTCTTGCTTCCTTCATTATTTGCCTGGGTATCCCTGGGAAGTGACCTGAAAATAGTCTCTGAGGCCTCCTAAGTCTTGAGTTTTCAACACCAACCTCAAATATGCTTCCAAATCCAGCCTGGTCCATGTGGATGATAAAAGTGAAGCCAGCCAGTAAAATGGGAAGTTGCTTTATTTCATTGTCTCAGGGACCAAATTAAACAGGTCTAAGAATTCCCTTTTTATCTTTAGTTTTGAGCACTAATTAGCTGTAAAGTCAGATGGACTCCACTTCCTTATGACCTAGTGTGACTCCACTGAACTCAAGAACCAGTTCTCTCTGTGATTGCTTTGTGCTAATAAATGCTGTTTGATATAGGTCCAGAGTACTTCATGGATGCCTCATCCGCCATACGTTATGCAACCAACAGTAAGTGTTCTCAGTCACCTGAGGCTCAATATTTCTCTTATCCAAGTGCAAGCTTTTGTAATGCATCGAAGCTTCGGGGTAAAGCTTTTGTTATATTCTGTAACTCTTTCAGGCAGCCATATTCTCCAGATACAAAGCTGTTCCTGAAAATTCCTACAAAAGCATGTACAACTTATAGCTGGAGAAACAGAGGTAGATGCAGAGAAAGAAGGAAAGAAGAGATAAAAACTTTATTGTAGGAAATCGCAGAAAAGCAGTCAACCTCCCAACTGATGTCTACCACTTGTTATGAATGAGAAGCTTTTGCTTTATACAAGAACCCAGAACTCTGGACAGTTAAATCCTTATACCAGGAAAGTCTTCATTTTCCTTCTTCAGATGTAGTCTAATGGGTTTGGGGGACAACTCTGAGTATCAAAGCCAAGTGCTGACTTGAAGCAATATATCTGAAATGCGAAGGTAGTTCTGTGCTAATATATGATGATCTATAGATAGCAAGGTGGATATATATATATATATATATATTTTTTAATGTTAACTAGTATAGGTCTTCTTTTCTTTAGTAGGAAATGTCATCCAAAAAATATTCAAACTATTTTCTGCTGGCAAAATTTCCCATTTTTCTGGCACATTACATCTGTTCCAAATGAAGAGCATGATATGTGACGTTAGAGAATGGAGGACAGTATTCCTTTTATCTTGTCTCATCTTCCAGGTTTTCTAACTCTATAGCAGTACGAGAGAGAGATAGAGAAAGAGAGAGAGAGAGAGAGAGGGAGAGAAATGTTTTAATAACAACACACTCATGAGAGTGTGAGACAGAGGAAAGAGCCTAACTGCTCTCTGGTGTACTCCTGGGTAGCTCAGGTCTGTGGCTTTGTTTCCTTTTCTGTCACTATACTTAACAGTGCTTTACAGAGGATCAAATGAGAGTGTCTGTGAAAACAATGAAAAAATATGAAATGCTGTCCATTATTATTATCATCACTCTTATCATAGAATGTGTTGATTGTACAAAAGAAGGAATAATGCTGCATTTTAACCTTATTAAAAGCCAAGTTTAAAGACCATGGAGCTGAATGCACAGGCATTCATTCCCTTCACTCAGAGGACCAGAGAATGTGTTTTTTATATTTGAACTTTGTCCATTTCTTTTTTAAAAAAATAAGGAACTTAGGTTGCTGCTAACATTTCAACATTTTTTTTTTAATTTAAAGATACCAATATGTAGGTTACTACAGCAGAACTTTGGAACATATTTTGTAAACCCCTCTATTTACTATTATTTACACACCTTGGGGGTTTCCTGAGAACATCTGCTCTGTGTTCTATAAATCATACTAATATGCATCAAATCCAGGCTTACTCTTCTATCCAAATCATGAGGTAAAATTCAACATGTGTTGCCAAACCAACATATAGCATAGAACAGACTGAGCCAGCACAGGAAAAGCAGAGAACTGCCAAGTTCTAAAGAAGAGAGTATAGAAGGAAACAACCACCATCTAAAGAAATAATGTGCTTATCTGCAGAGCAATAATGCTTACTCAGTCCTCACACCAAGGTTACACATCATCTCTTTGTGGCCAAAAGGAATGCAGATCTGGCAAAATCTGAATATTTTGCTAGAACTCAAAATATGGAAAATTCTTTAGTACTTCTTGAATGGTTAGGAGGAGAAAAGAGGGTTACACAGTTCTTCATTTGAGCTGTTACTGAGGACCTGAGCTAAGTTTTTTGGCTACCTCTTCCTCCAGCCCAATATGGCTTCAACCTCATGTTTGCATGTATATTTCTTGTGTATCTTCCTCTAGCAATAGGGGTGTGTGTGTGTGTGTGTGTGTGTGTGTGTGTGTGTGTGTGTGTTTTACTTTGTCTCCTTGGATTTTGCTTACTGTGGCTTCTGCTCATTGATATCATTATCACGTCCCATAACTACACTGTACATCATGTTTGATCTTAGGCCACTAAACATAAGACGTAATGTCTGGCTGGGTCAGATTCCTGGAAAAAGGAATGGTTGGACCACCCACCAGTTTGTTTTTTTTACCATGGAAAAAATAACTAAACAATGTCATGGGAACATAGAGTTTATACCACCAGTCTTTGCCCTGTAACAGCCTTGGTGGTTGTGTGTATTACCCAACTGGCCTTAATTTCATTATCAAAATGGGGGTTAAGTTGATCACTATGCCATGCTAAAATATAAATAATATTTAAGCTATTTAGGATGAAGAAACGAAATACCTATATCTTAAAAGAATGAATGAATGAATTGGTTGCACTCATCAGCACAGGAAACCCTTCTGCATATGGAGCATTGGAAAGTTTCCTTAAATTTCCTGAGCTACATTTTTTCTCATTTGTAAAAGAGATATAATCATATCTAAGTAATTATGTGTTTTGTTCATTAAATGAAATGAAATATTAAAAAATTTTAAATAGTTCCTGGCAAAAAGCAAACACTCAATAGATGATTGCTGTTAGTTACATATGTAGATTTCACATTGTTTTAGATTCATCCAAATGTAGAAAAAGAGTATTGGTATACAAAGAAAGTGGAGACTTGGCAAATATCACCTATTTCTACCACATTCACAATGAGTTTTTAATAATATTTATTTATTTATTTAATGTGGTGCCGAGGATCAAACCCAGTGCCTCACACCTGCTAAGCAAGCACTCTATCACTTAGCCTCAACCCCAGCTTCACAATGGTTTTTAACTTACTTTGCTAATAAGTTGAATGAGGATGACCTCTGTGGCTGTAGATAAGTCAAATTGCTTAGATTGGTGCTTATTTCATTTACTTACCAAACCATTCAACACTTTGTACTTAAAGGAAAGGCCCATTGGGTACCTCCTTTATCAGGAACTGGAACCTACTTTAAAAATAATTTCAAAATGTCAATGTCTATGTCTTAAATATGTTGCCCATAAATTCAACTCAGTTACAACTTTCCTCTCCTATCACATTCTATCTTCCCCGTTTGAAGAAAATTTCATGTGTGATCTCTCACTGTGGAGGCATCTTCTTCCCAGCTGGCATGCATGCACACAGGACTCTTGAGTGGAAGCTAGATGCATTGGTTGCCTGGACCAGAAGCCCTTCAGATTCCTGTTTGGAGTTGACTGGAGGGAACCTATGGTCTTAATCAGGGTTGTATATGAAAAGGAATCAGTCTTTTAGCAAAGTATTAAAGTAGAGCACAGTCCTTTGGTCTGTTTTTAGGGTGTATGAATGGTTAAACTGTACGAGTAATGGTTGTTAAGAGAGGATTGAAATTATGTGAAGAAGAGAATAGAACAAGAGGAGGATGAGGAACAGAAAACATAAGCATGTAGTTTGTTGAAGTTTTCCATTCCAGCTGCCTTCTCTGGAGATTTAATTTTCAAAGTCGTATGCAGAGTCTTTTTGGCAGATTTAGAAAAAGGCTCTGGGAAGAGGGGATAGAAATCTCCTCTCATGGGTTATGGCCATCCTGGCATTTTTGCAAGAAAACAGATCATGGTTATTGGACTCTGGGATCTTATTGGATCTCCTGGAAAAATTTTAGGAAAGCAAGACCATTTCATTTTGCACTTTATTGTTGATCACTTGACAAGGCTGCTACACTAAATTAGAAAATCATTTTTTGCTGTCAGCAAGTAAATATACTGACTCTGTTGATGCAATTTGGTTTTTTGTATTTGTGTGATTCTATATTATACTCTGAAACCTACTATCACACCAACAGAATTTTAATAGTTAATTGGATTGCACCAAATATCTACTTTACAGATCAGTATGTTATAGTAGGATATCATGTGCATGCACAGTTGAAATCCCTACATTCCATTACATTGGATATTTTGTCAAATCTATGCTACTGACATGGAGGAAAATAATAATAGTTTCCAAGAGAAAATAGAGTCCAGTCTCTTAAATTCCATTTAGGCTCACTTGAATCATAAATATGCTATTTTCCATATGGTTAGTGCTATTTCATCTCAAGGAGAAAGGTCAGCTTTCATTTTTACTTAATTACAAATTGGTTATCTAATTAAAGTAATGTAAGAAACTCAAGATGCCTTCACTGAGTCATCAGAAGATTTGTCTCCATGCATAGCCCAATTGTCACTGTTCTGATGAATAAAACCTAGGTTTACAGCTAAAGAACAAATGCAAACTTCCTTTCTAAAACAAGGTTGTTTAAGAGAGCCAGAATATTTGGTTGATTATTCTATACCTTCTCATAGGTGAAGCCTAAGCCCTAGTTTTGGGGTTTTTGTCCTCCAAGTTTCCAGGTATGTTTTCTAAAATAGCATAATCACAAAATTTGACAATATTCATACCAAATACTGCAGAATATTATAATTGTTCAAAAAACTAGGTTTTCAGATATTTCTCTTTTACTTTAAAACTTGGGCCGGGCATGGTGGCTCAAGCCTGTAATCCCAGAACTTAGGGTGGC
This sequence comes from Geosciurus inauris, assembly GCA_004024805.1. Taxonomy (NCBI): domain Eukaryota; kingdom Metazoa; phylum Chordata; class Mammalia; order Rodentia; family Sciuridae; genus Geosciurus; species Geosciurus inauris. The sequence continues at coordinate 140,422 of PVHX01003150.1, forward strand.
TGAGACAGGAGAATCGCGAGTTCAAAGCCAGCCTCAGCAACGGTGAGGCGCTAAGCAACTCAGTGAGACCCTGTCTCTACATAAAACACAAAATAGGGCTGGGGATGTGGCTCAGTGGTCGAGTACCCCTGAGTTCAATCCCCAGTACCAAAAAAAAAAAACAAAAAAAAAAACCAACAAACTTGGGCCAGGCAAAAATCATAACCCTCATGTTTGCATTACCAAAGTACCAGTGCAAAATACTTTTGCTCTCTGAGTGAACTTAGCTAAACAAATACATATATTAATATAAAATATTTTTCAATTTTACAATGACAAAAAACAGCTCCCCTAACCCATAAATACTATTTATATCAGGAAAGAATTCAAGTGAGTGAGACTGATTAGCAGGCATATCTTCTTTACAGTGTTACTTCCTTTTAAATGTACTTCTGGGGTGAAGTAAATAGGAACAAAACAATTTATACAGCAAGCTCCTGAGACACCTTAACTGCTTTACAAAGCAGAGCTGACTTTGCTTTGCTAAATATAAATCAAAAGTTCTATAGTAGTTTTTCAAAAATATTAGGTGACTTTAGAAAAAAAATCTGTAAACAGTGGCATTCAAAGCCCACTATTTAAGTGTACAGAAATTTAAAAGACAAAAAACTAGAGCTCCTTTACTTATCAATTCTATTCTGCAGCAATGAACATTGTTAACAAATTTATGTGTTACCACCCAATTTATGCATATAACAGTATATATGCATATGCATGTAAATCTGTATGTATTTTAAACATATATTTGAGACTGGAAATATTGTATTACAAATTGCTTTATTTTTCCCCAATAATAGACTCATTTTAATTTGTTTTGTGTAGCTATAACAAAATACTTGAGGATGGATATTTAATAAAGAAAAGAAATGTACTTTGGCTTACAGTTTTGGAAGCTGAAACTCCAAGATAAGGCGGTCACATCTCTCTGGCTCCTGGTGAGGGTATTCTGGCTGCTTAAGAGAGTATGCAAGAGAGGGATCACATAGTGAGAAAGAATGCAAAAGATCACAGAGACTCCAGGCTCACTATTTATAATGACCAACAATCCTGGGAAATAAAGGGCACCTGCAAAACTCTACCCACTACACACAACTAGCATTAATCCATTCATGAGGAGATCATAACCCAATTCTCTCCCTTTATTAGGCCCCACCTCTTAAAGGTCCAACTACCTTTCAATAGTTTTACAGTATGGATCAAGCTTATAAAACATGAATCTTTTGGGGGATAAATCACAAGGATGTTTTGGATATCATTACATATAAGTCACATATAGATCCATATCAGCCTTTAAAATAAAATTTCATAATATATTATAAATGAACTAAAAGCTATTTAACTAATGTTCCACTCATAGTTCTTTAAGTTGCTTCTTTCACTACTTGCTTGAAAATTCAAGACTGTAATATTAAATACTACTGAGCAAATATCTGAAAGATAAGCTGCTAGCATGAAAGGTGCATATGTTTTAAAATTTGTTATACATCATTGTCAAATTGTACTTCTGTAACAGATTTTCTTTCCTCATAGCCTCCATTAACACAGGATGATATCAAGTTTTAAATATTTGTTAGAGTGATAAGTAGTGAATTGTGTCTTACTGATGTTTTAATTTTATTTCTTGGAGTCCTAAAAGATTTGAGTGTCTTTTCATGTGTTTATGGACCTATTTTATTTTCTTTTTCTCTGATCTCCAAGTTCATTCACCTTACTCATTTTTCTCTTAGTACCTTAATCTTATTTATAAAATATTACAATTAATATATTAACACTTGCTATAATTTAGATATCTTCACAATTTATTTTAATTTTAATTGTATGGGTTTTTAAAAGTTTGGTATTTATGTATTCAGATTTTCAGTCATTGTCTTTATGGCAAGAGTCAGCAAACATTTTCTACAAAGAGCCAAATAGTAAATATTTTTAATTTAGTAAGCCATATGGACTCTGTCTCATTTATTCAGTTTTGTGGTTGTAGCATGAACAATACATAAATTAATGGTGTGACTGTTCTAAGAAAACTTTATTTATAGAAATAGGTGAGGGCCAAGTTTGACTTGCAGGCTGTTTGGTTGACCACTGCTATAGAGTATTTGGGTTCTGTTTGAAAGACCCTAATGACTGTAAGATTTAAACCTTCATATGTTTCATAATGTGTTTATAGTACTTTGGGACTTTATTTTGTAGTATTGGATGAGATAATGATCCAGGTCTTTTTTCCTTAAATGTGTACCCAATTGTCATAAAAAAATTCTACCAAATAAACAATCTATATTTTCTCTACTGATATAATAATTTATGCCAATATTTATCACAGAATAAATCTCTGTTCATGTTTGGGACTATTTCTGAACTCTGTTCTGTTTTTTACTGACTTTTTTGTTTCTACAATCACTCTATTTTAATTACTATAACCTTACAATATCTCAAACACTGATTGAACTTGTCCTTAACAGTGAGGTTTTTGTTGTTGTTTTAGTATTCTTCTTGCTCTCAGGAACGTCTCTAGAAAATTGATATTTATATGAGTTTCAGTAGCATTTTATCAAGCTAGAAAAAATTTACTGAAATTCAGATTGATATCATGTTGAATATTAAATATTGAGTTGTAGGAGAATAGATAATTGGAAAAGATTCCAATATTTTAGAAAAAGATTGTTTCAAATGTCTTTGCATTTACTAAAGAATTCTATTATGACTTCTGGGTCACTCAAAGAGCATTAAAGTTTCTTCCTTGTGTGTCCAATACATTTCTTAAATATGTGTTTTCTTTCACATATTAAAATTTTTGTTACTGTAATAGTTCTGAAGTTTGTATTCTATTTTCTCATTGGTCTCTCTGGTATATAGAAAAATAATTTATTCTTATATGCCAATTTTCTTTGTAAAACGACCTTTAATTATTCAAAGCATTGTTTAAATTTAGAATATATACCTAAGTGAATACAAGAATATATAAACACAAATTCCTTCTTGCCAGAGATTATTTCAGTTAAGATCTAATGTTACATATTTCCAGATACTCATCTGTAGTTATATTTATATCTACTTATCTACCTACATCTGAACACACACAAACACACTAGTAAATATCACATATGTGTATCTTTTATCAAAATGAGATCACACAGTACAAACATTTTAAAAACAATTTTAGCTAATAATCTCTCTTTTCTCACATGAAGAAATTTTTCATGTCCTCTGATCAAATTTTCTCAACTAACCCAAAATGTCCTTTAGAGTTGATTTACACAAACCAGGAAACAATCAATGACTACATATTACATTTAGTTATTGTACTTTTAGGCTTTCTTAATTTAGTGCTGTCTCCCCACTTCCCCCTGTATTCCTGATTAGCTGTCTTGGAGAAATCCACCTTTGGGAAATGTATGGTTGATCATTCATGATGCTATTTAGCCTGTTCTTCCATCCCATATATGAAATAATTTTCATAATAGCTATCTTTCTAAATTCCCTTATTTTTGCAATAATGTATGTCAGTGTTTGATAGACTTTCTTAGCTATCCTAAATCTATTTCCCACCTCATTTTTAATATTTCCATTTCATAATTTATTTTCTGGCCCAGTATCATTGGAGTATATAATTTGACTTCATTTTTATCATAGTGGGAATGCTGCTAGCAAATATTTGTCTTCTTTAATTAGAGGTAGATATTGAATTTAATCAAAAGTCTTTCAAAAAACTATTATGTCTCTTTTCCTTTGGCCTATTAATGTTATTAATATATTGGAAATTAATTGGATTATATTATTATTTTTCAAGCAGGAACCTATCTAACATGAACACCATTTGGTCATGTAATGTACTTCTTAAAGACATATTTCTAATTATACTCATTAATATTTTATTATTTTGGCATCAGTGTTTATTAGTGAAATTATCAAGTGATATTTTCTCTTAGGTGTCCAGTTTAAAAATCAGAATTACAAAGCTTCACAAAAATTATTTAGACTGTTTTTCCCTAAATTCTGGAACAATTTTAAATAGTAATGGAAGTATATAATTTTGAAGTTTTCAAAGAATTCACATACAAAACCATTTTAGCTTTTGAGAATAGATGTACTTATTCACCAAATTCAGTTTTAATTAACGATTTAATTACGATTTCTGTCAGACATGTCCTCAGTACACTAAAACACATAATATATTTGTGGACTTCTGAGTATCGCATAGGAAATTTACAGACTCTACCAGATTGTTGCATAGCTGATGATTTAGTTGCTAAATGATCAAACTGGATTGTAAAATACCATGATCTTAATCAAATTTGTATTCTTAGATGCTTTATAATTAGTTGTTGATCTTTTGAACCATATGGATTTTAAGTGTAAAACAAAGTAAAAATAATCTGTGGACAACTGTTTTAAAAGATATTTCTAGTTTTAGGTCAATTGTCATTTTTAAGAAGATATGGAGTTTATATTTTGTTTTCTAATAATCTTCATTGTATTAAAATGAGAGATGTTTTTCTTACATTTTCACTTTATTCAGTTTTTCTTTTCTTGAGCCCTTAGCTATACGAGTCATTGATTCTTCATCCTATGAAATTAAGATACTTGAAAACAATTAAAAAATAAAATAAAAATTCTTGAGCTTCAGATAGGCACATACTATGCTGCTTCTATTGTTGTAAATGACAGAAGAGAAATAAAAAATAATCTTTCTTCAGACATGCAATTTAATTGTAGAGAAAATTTTTTATGCTTAAGATGATTTGTTAAAAATGGACAGCTGAAAATGTGTCACATGTTTAGCAATTATATAACATTGAAAATGAGGGAGCAACTCTGAACAGTTAAGGACACGGAAGAACAAAGATATAAATATGACCTTCAAGGATGAATGGTGTTTGTGCAGGTAAAAGGAAAATAAGAGGGCATTTTAGGTGAAAAAAAAAAAAAAACACAACACATAAAGTATGGGGATGGATCTCAAATTATTTCAGGGCAGAGAGGCAAATAATCTTTATTGAGTGAAATTTCTGTTATGGAATAAGATAAGATTTGGTTGGAAAGATGACTTGGTTTATTGAAGGGCAACTTTCATTTAGTCAACTCTGAATAATTTTCCTACATATTTTTATTAGCTTGAAAAATCCCAATGCTCTTGTCTAGAATTTAGGTTTGTTTTGAAAATATAAGACAAAAAAAGGTAAATTACGTCATTTATGTCTGTGAAAGTCATAATTTCCAGTGGAGAGATAGATAACTCAATTATAAATAGAAAAGATGCTTTATAAAAGTGCATTATGTAAAGACTCTGAACATAAAGTAATTTTATGTCCATAAAAATAGTTTTGTTGATAACATTCATTTTCCAAATAGATCTTCCAAAAGCTTCTTAGAGTGCACATTCCCTGCTAAGGACCCTGCCTCCTACACAGAGGAGTATCTAGAAGTTGTAGTGATTCCAGAATGTTTTGAAATTGAAAAATAACTTTTAATACTCCTAAACATTTTTTTCAGATACAGAGTTGCAACCTGCCAAGTGCCAGGTACCAACACATCTCCAAAGTATACAATGGTACATCTAGAAGCTGCTGTCTCTGTAATTTGTTAACACAAAAAATAACACTGATTGAAAAATTCCAACTTTAGTACTATAAAAATGTTATATGTACCTGTATGTGTGTGTATGTGTGCACATGTGTGCATATGTGTGCATGTTTGGCATGTGTGTATATGCCTTCTCTTCATGTGCTTTAATGTTATTTTACTACACATCATAAAAATGAAAGAATAAGCCAGGCGAAGTGGCACATGCCTCTAATCCCAGCACTTTGGGAGACTGAAACAGGAGAATCGCGAGTTCAAAGCCAGCCTCAGCAATGGCGAGGCACTAAGCAACTCAGTGAGACCCTGTCTCTACATAAAACACAAAATAGGGCTGGGGATGTGGCTCAGTGGTTAAGTACCTCTGAGTTCAATCCTCAGTGCCAAAAAAAAAAAAAAAAAAATTAATAGCTCAAACTGTAATGCATTACTTTTTAAAACTTCAGACATACCATGAACAGGAGACTGACAGCTGCTAAGAGATGGAATTCCAATGATACATGACCTCCAGTGAGTCCTTGGACAGTACTTAGAATGTCTTCATCACTTCATCATCAGTAAACCAGAATATCACTACCTTGCCAGTTCCTTCCTGAAGACATTGGCATTACTTCCTTAATAGCCACTTAGCATATTAAATATAATTAAATAGAAATATAATGCTAAGATTTCAACCTATTAAAGCTCTGTTTCCTAAAGAAAGCAAATATACAGCCAAAAGAATGTCCAGGTCAGACTCTCTAGAGAACAGCAAGTTACCAGGGCAACAAAATCGTATAGATAAAGGGTAAATCATTTATTTTATAAATGTTGCCAGGGCAACAAAAACTACTAATCACTGAAGGATGAGGAGGAGGGTACAGACAGTCTGTACAGAACTATTTGCACTTTCCTAGCACTTTGGAAGAAAATGTCTTCACATATCTGTCTTTAACAGTTATGTGAAGTATGTGAGAATTAATTAAACATGCATTCATAAATGAGTTCAAATATGAACAGTATCCCTAAATATTAAAATACATTATTCTCTAATTCTTGCCTCTCAGAATGTCACTGGGAAACTTTATTTTTCTTTGAAAATTGATCTTGGAAAGCTTGGTTATTTCTGCTTCAGGGCTAGGTCTCCTATTCAGGATCATGCTTAATGGTCTTGAATATCTTGGGTTTTGTAGGTCAACAAATTAGGTAGAGGAGAAGGAGGTGTAGAAAAGAGAGATAAGGAAAAACTATACAGAAAGTTTGCTAAAAAACAACTTAGGCAAAGTTCTCATATTCATAGTATAGATTCTAGTTGCTTTTTAGTTGCAGATTTGATTACATCAGTTTAAGAAGCGGTGTATTTCCCCATCTCTCCTCTAACCCATTTCTTCAGAAGTCTGGCAAGGGTATGGAGGACATCCTGTGCTCATTTTAACATTCCAGAATTCAGTATTTGTAATGTTTATGCACTTACTGGCCATGTGTGATCATTTTGGGGAAAGGCTATATCAAATGAAAATTATTTTTCTTTATTCTGTTCCCTATTCTCTCTTTTCCTTTCTAAAAATCCAAAAAATTGGTAGATCTGTTTGTTAGGACTAGCTTTAAACTCTTTTTCCTTACAATGTAGTAGGTAAACGCTGTATTAGGGGTAAATGCTGTATTAGGGGTGAATGAAAGAATCAATTTAAAAAATAAATTGTACATATTGTATCAGAACAACTTTAGATCTACTTCTTTGTGACCTAATTTTCCACTGAAACCCTCCTGCCACTTTTTGGTACCAATATGGATTTGAATATAAAAGAAATATCTACTCTATTCAGTAACAAGAACTTCCTTCACACCTACTCTTAAAAATGAACTGAGGTTACTTACAAGAAAAGACCTATTCAAAAGGTTAAACAAAGAAAAATGGAACAACAATCATAGTAGAAGAAATGTATTTCTTAAAACTTAGGTTGTGGGTAGTTACTAGAATGGGACATTTACATTTTGTCTTGAATTTTCTGGGACAAAGGCCAAAACAGTTTAAATAAACAAAATAGGTCCTATTGTTTTATTCTATGATAAAAGAAAATGGATCAGATGGCCCAGAGAAGATTTTTATTTTTCTGCTGTTACATTCTAGAAAAAAAAATATGTGTCGTGGGATAATGTTGTCTCTCTGTCTAATGGCTTAAAACAGCAGTTATGTAGACAGAGAGAACATTTACTTGTGCATCTAAATAGTTATTCTTCAGGTACATAGTTTTCCATGCCCTCATTTGATGTAAGAATGTTACTGAAAGCTCTGTCCTTGTCCCCATGCCAATCCAATAAGGAGGATATGGTTTTGTAAAAAGGGAAACAGAGGTTGTTTTTTGTTTTTTTCTTTGCTAGCAAAGAAGAAACACAGGGACTTTAGTCCCAGAGGCTGTGATTCTGCCCATCAGGGAAAAAAGAGGGTTTTTAAAGAAGCTATTCAAAGGCTGCATTCCAGATGTGCCCTGACAGGAGGTCCCAGGTGCAACCTGATGGTATGTTGAAATTCACTTGTTAATCTGGGAGACAGTCACTTACTAGTTTTTCTAGTGACATCTCCTTCCTTTGGAGAACAAGTAACTCAAGATAATCTTGTTCCCTACCCCCAGGTTAAGGAGGGGGATAGGGAGAAGAGGAAAAGAAAAACTTATCCCTTTTAAAATAAGCAGCAAGGGTTATATTCAAAAGGTAAAGTGGACCACTTTTACAAGAGTGCATGTAATAATGTAGCAGTGGTCCCTTCACCTTCTGAACATAGCCCTCATTGCTTTAAGGTTTATTATTATTTTTTAAATGTTTTTTCTTTCTTCTCCCCTTTCCCTGTCCCTAACAAGATTAGAGAGGCAGTGTTCTCTTTTCTTCCCCTAGTTAACTGCCCTGGAACACACCCACTACAGGAAGGAGATGCCTGCTGAGGATCTGGTGAGGGAAAAGCTCCCAAATTAACAAGTGAATCCTAATGCACCATCAGGGCGCCCTGGGACCCCCTACCAGAGCACACCTGGAATGTAACCCTTTAAAACTCCTTTTTCCCTCTGGATCAAGAGAGTCTCAGCCTTTGGGACAAGAGTCCCTTGTGTTTCTCCTTTGCTAGCAAAACAACCTTCTTTTCCCTTTTTCTCAAAAACCGTGTCCTCATTATTAAATTGGCATTGATTGGCATTAGGGACACAGACCAAGCTTTAGGTGTTAATAGTGCAGGTAAAGATAGGCACTACCCACAGTAGGGAATTGTTGGAAACCGGGAATTGTTAATAGTGCAGATAAAGATGGGCACTACCCACGGTAGGGAATTGTTGGAAAATCCGATCGAAACTCTGTTGAGGAAACAGGGTACAAGGCTAGAAAGGAGTACTCAGTCCCTTAAAGAAGTGGAAATGGATAGTGAGGAAGGGAAAGAAGGAGAGGATGAGGAGGAAGATGAGGAATTACAATTGGAACAGGATATCCAGACATTGCAAGAGAGATTACAGGAGTGGGAATTAAAAGAACAATGTAAGCAGAAACCAAAGCATTATTC